>JBBPBX010101785.1:0-12140 GCA_038048925.1 Garcialebias charrua
CTGAAAGGATGACCGAATGTTTATTCAGCTGGGCTCCTCTGAAAAGTCTATGGAAATTCCTCAGTATGTTTGGGAGCGGGGGAGAGCATCAGTTTTACTAAACTTTCCAGGCATTTTGAGATAAGACGGCCTGTCAAGGAAAGTCAGGGAGCCGAAATTTAGATAAACACGATTGTTTTGGGGACAGGCAGACATTTAATGACATCTACCTTCAGTCTGTGTCAGTCCACTTGCTTCCGAAATGTCCAAATTAAAATGACCGTACCAATGGAACATGCCTGAAAAAATCCCAGAGATCTAATCCATTCAGCCAAAAGTCTGGTTTCTCGAGACATGAACCAAGCCATCATGTAAGGCAAGCAGCCTGACCAGGTCCAGATTTGCCACCGACGACTTCCTTGTTTGTTGATAGACCAGGAACCAGCTGAATCCAAAAAGCAGGAACCAGTTGTCATAAATCCAATTAAATATGCGTCCTTAAGATCCACAGATGACAGCAGAGATAGACACATCATCAAGTCTTCCAAGTCGATGAGATATCCAGCTGTGTGCATGCCAACAGGGCAAATCAGCTTGCCTACAGCCTGTCTTCTTTTCGAAGAGTTGTGTTGAGGGACGAACTGACCAAAATTAAGTCCATAGTTATGATTCGGAAGATTTTGTAGAAGAGAGGCTCTAAAGCAGGTTCACAGACAAGACAGGGCAAAATAAAGCGGAGACGGAGAGGAGGCATCTGCCCTTGAGAAGAGCAAGTGTTGAAGTAATTTAGAATTACCAATCAGTCTAACATGAATGTTTTTAGTATAGGAGGAAACAGGAGTACCAAGAGAAAGCCCACACATGCACAGAGAGAACATGCAAACTCCACCCAGGAAGGCCCCCAGCTGGAATTTGAACAGGGGCAACCTGTTCGCTGAGAGGCAGCAACTCTAGCAACTGCACCACCATGCTGCCCTATATGTAAAAAGAGTGTTTAGATAAATAATTCACTCCCCTTGATGCTTTATACTTTTTTGCTGTGGTAAATAATTCATAATCAATATAAATTTACGTTTTTAACAGGAAAAAAACCACAACAAAAACTCCTTCATTAATGTCAAATTTAAACCAAATTTCTAAGAGTAATACTATTTATTATTATATAATATAATTATCCAACCCGTTTAATGTGACAATCATAATATTTGTTTGAAAGGTATAAGTTGGGGGGGAGGGGTGTGGATATGAAATGTTTTTCAAAGCCCCAAACATCCCCAAGAGTTCTGGTAAATCCACCATCAAGAATGGGAAGAAATATATTGAACGTGTAATTCTACCAAGCGCAGGATGTCCTCACAAACTGAGTGACCATGCAAAAAGGAGACGAGAGGCCACCGGCACACCTGAGAACACTAATTAGAAAGAGACTATTGAATAAAACTAAGTAAATCTCTAGTTGAGTTTTTAGTTAAACCAATAACAAAACGCTATGCCACATTCAATGTCACAAATCACCTTTCTTCCCTGTTCTGCTTTTCTGAATTCACACACCTTTTTCACCATTCTTTTCTGAAGCCAAACCCAAATAGCCTTTACAACCAGTAAAGTGAAGTCAAGTAAAGTCAGATTGTGTTTTTGGAAATCTCTTTCATTCAAGGACTACACTTAAAGGATTCATTTATTAGAGCTGTCTTTCATCAGCCAAACATGTTTTTTATGTTCTTGTGTGTTTGTGTGTGCAGGTGTCAGACAGCCCCATGTGATGAGTGTGAGTATCAAGGTCGGTTCCATGCAGTTGGAGAAAGATGGAGGGCAGAACCATGCCTGTTATGTCACTGTTTGCCCAAACTTTCAGTGCAATGTGACCTGTACTGTCCATACACCATCACTGGATGCCCTCAGGTAAAAGGAAATGCTTTTATAAGTGTTTGTTCAGGAATTATACATTTTCAGAGAGAGAAAGGGGGAGTGTTAGCATGTAATGAGGGGTGGTGGTGGCTGTGCAAAAGAAACTATCAGCTATTGGAATGACAGAAACATGCAATGAAGAGATCAAAGTGTATGCTCAATAATCCAGGTCCAAAATCCAATAATGGTAAATCAGGTCATCTGGACAGTTTCTTTTTTGCGGAAAGACATTTTGCCCTCTATCCAGAGGGCTTCATCAGTCTGGGGAGACCCACGTAAACTGTTTTCCTCAGTTTCTACTGCTTAGTGGTGTTACAAAACCACTTCTCTCCCCAGCTCGTTCTTATCTTATCAGTGCTTAATGAAGAGTAGGGTCGCAACTAAGTGTGTGATACGAAAAAAAGAAAAGAAACAAAACTGGCACCTGACGGAACACAGAGTGAGTGGGGCTTACCTAATGATGTCCGATCAGAGTCTCTTCATCAGCTGACATCCTTAAAGGGGCGAGCCCGCACTTTTCTTCATCCGTCAGACGATCTGTTCAATAATTGTTGTTCTTGCTTTTCTTTATAGTTTTTCTCTTTTCTTAAAAACGCACCACTTGTGATTTTGTAGGTGGTTGATGTTAGCAGGCGTGTAAACTCCCCGGTGCATTACTTAGCGTCCAGCCGGTTCATCCAGGACAAACTTCCTCCCGGCCAAAAACATCTGACGCTCCCCTCTGGGTGATCAACCCGAGGTGAAGACTCTGTCCTCTGTCTTAAATTATTTTCTTCTTTTACACGTCTTCACTGTCACAGCAGCTCCCACAGCCCAAAAGCCTCAGCCGCTTCCAACACACGCTACTCCATCAGTCAATCACTCAATCACTCCACAGGTGTGCTACCAGCGGAGCTAAAAACACTTGTCTGGCTGAGCCCCGCCCCCTTCACCAGTGAACTGTCAAAAAGGTGCCAAAAATAAAAATAACAAACAAACAAAAGACTGAAGAAAATGTGCCCATGTAACAGTACGCCCTCGACTTTGTGCCAAGAATTTCTCATTTATTTTTCAAGTTATTCTCACAACATGCACGGATGGAGGGTGTATTGAATTCCCCTTCTTCGCTCTGCAACAGGACAAGTATGGGAGGTGGTCTCAGGCTCCAACTTTCTAAAACTTACAACAGGACAATAATAAGCCTGATACTCAGTCCTTTTCACTCTAATTACTCCATGATACTGTACAAGGTTGTTACTGAAGCTGTTTCCAACTGTAGATCTACTCGGATTCATTAGGTGTTGTTGCTTGTGGGCATCGTGCATGTTTTCTGGGGCCTGTCATTATTCCCTGGTTAGCTCAAGGTACAGGAATGCTGCTGGGTAAAAGTGATTAGCTTGAATTTATGCCGATGTTTCTCCATTTCAGAGACAAAAGCTTGAGATTTCTGAGGAGGAGAACAGCAGGGCAACAAAGACCATGCAAGGTAAAGACAACAAGAACTTCAGCTGACTGTGTGAGACCATGGCTAAATTTGTTGTCTGTAGGAAGTTATTTTGTCCGGTTGTGTTCTGGCAGAGCTGGAGCGCAGTGTGGAACGTTCCATAAAAGACTTTCAGACCCTGAAAGAGGACTGTCAGCACAGAGAGGCAGATCTAAGAGCTCTGCTGGCCCAGGTAGGACATCACCGATTGTCAGGGTTGGAACGTAACAGTACATTTCCTCAAGTGCTGATTTTATTTTGGAATAAATTTAAATGTTTTCTGGATTACTATTGTAACTCAAAACTCGTAGCTGTCACAAATGCATATGAGACGGACTCAAAACGGAGTTTAGACTCTTTTCTGACACTGATTTCCGGCTGCGTTTCATTAGGACCTACTGTAACTTGAACAACTTTCACTGGATAAAACACAGTTTCTGACTTTCCCTGGATAAAACACAGTTTCTGACTTTCACTGGATAAAACACAGTTTCTGACTTTCCCTGGATAAAACACAATTTCTGACTTTCCCTGGATAAAACACAGTTTCTGACTTTCCCTGGATAAAACACAGTTTCTGACTTTCCCTGGATAAAACACAGTTTCTGACTTTCACTGGATAAAACACAGTTTCTGACTTTCACTGGATAAAACACAGTTTCTGACTTTCCCTGGATAAAACACAGTTTCTGACTTTCCCTGGATAAAACACAGTTTCTGACTTTCCCTGGATAAAACACAGTTTCTGACTTTCCCTGGATAAAACACAGTTTCTGACTTTCCCTGGATAAAACACAGTTTCTGACTTTCCCTGGATAAAACACAGTTTCTGACTTTCCCTGGATAAAACACAGTTTCTGACTTTCCCTGGATAAAACACAGTTTCTGACTTTCCCTGGATAAAACACAGTTTCTGACTTTCCCTGGATAAAACACAGTTTCTGACTTTCCCTGGATAAAACACAGTTTCTGACTTTCCCTGGATAAAACACAGTTTCTGACTTTCCCTGGATAAAACACAGTTTCTGACTTTCACTGGATAAAACACAGTTTCTGACTTTCACTGGATAAAACACAGTTTCTGACTTTCCCTGGATAAAACACAGTTTCTGACTTTCCCTGGATAAAACACAGTTTCTGACTTTCCCTGGATAAAACACAGTTTCTGACTTTCCCTGGATAAAACACAGTTTCTGACTTTCCCTGGATAAAACACAGTTTCTGACTTTCCCTGGATAAAACACAGTTTCTGACTTTCCCTGGATAAAACACAGTTTCTGACTTTCCCTGGATAAAACACAGTTTCTGACTTTCACTGGATAAAACACAGTTTCTGACTTTCCCTGGATAAAACACAGTTTCTGACTTTCACTGGATAAAACACAGTTTCTGACTTTCCCTGGATAAAACACAGTTTCTGACAGGTGCCAGCTGATCAGTCCTGGCTTCAAACACTTAAGCAACCTACGTAACATTTTATGTAGCAGGTACCGCTAATTTCTGTGCCATGTAGACCTCTATGAAGTTGGGGTAACAAGTACTATAATAGTACTAGTACTACTTGTAAAAATATAGTTGTATGTAGACGTTCTCTATGTGTGCCAGTATTATAATAAATGTACTTTACTAGTACTAGTACACAACTAGTTCCACAACAATATGAATGGACCGTCCTCTGTGATGGAGCTACCTCTGAGCCGTTCAGCATCCACAGCGTGGAGTTAGCGGGCTGTGTCCAGTCACTGCGTAGTCAAACATGCCTTTGGCCGTTCCACAGAAGGCATCTACCTCCACACCAGATCTGATGGGAACTCTTTGTTTTGTCCAGGCTAAAAGCAAAGACACAGTTGTGAATGGTCACTCTCAGAGACCTGTCTTTGCCGTTGCACTCTCCACCTACAACTGAAGAAGGTTTCAAACAACTGATGGACTGTTGCTCCAGGGCATGCAGGGACTTTGGCCTAACCATCTGGAGCCAAAAGACCACTGTTATGGGCATTAAACCTCATATTGTATCATTGAATTTATTATCATAACATTATCTCATGAACTTGAGACTGTCCACAAAGTCATCTACTTAGTCATTTCTGATTGTCTCTGGAGAAAGAGCTCATTAGCAATATTGGACAAACTAACATTTACAACGTTAATCAAAATGGTGTGGTCAAGTTACAAATTCACACAGCACGTCAAAGTGCAAAAGTGTAGGGCTTGCTGTGCTCAAAGGTACAAGCCCAAAACCAGAAAAGTTGGCACGTTGTGCAAATCGCAAATAAAAACAGAATACAATGACTTGCAAATCTTTTTCAACCCATATTCAACTGAATAGAATGCAAAGACAATATATTTAATGTTCGAACGGAGAAACTTTATTTTGTTTTGCAAATAACCATTAACTTAGAATTCAATGGCAGCAACACATTGCAAAAAAGTTGGCACAGGGACATATTTACCACTGTGTTACATCGCCTTTCCTTTTAACAACACTCAGTAAACGTTTGGGAACTGAGGAGACCAATTTTTGAAGCTTTTCAGGTGGAATTCTTCCCCATTCTTGCTTGATGTACAGCTTAAGTTGTTCAACAGTCCGGGGTCTCCGTTGTCGTATTTTACGTTTCATAATGCGCCACACATTTTCAATGGGGGACAGGTCTGGACTGCAGGCAGGCCAGGGGAGGACCCGCACTCTTTTGCTACGAAGCCACGCTGTTGTAACACGTGCAGAATGTGGCTTGGCATTGTCTTGCTGAAATAAGCTGGGGCGTCCATGAAAAAGACGTCGCTTGGATGGCAGCATATGTTGCTCCAAAACCTGTATGTACCTTTCAGCATTAATGGTGCCTTCACAGATGTGTAAGTTACCCATGCCTTGGGCACTAATGCACCCCCATACCATCACAGATGCTGGCTTTTGAACTTTGCGCCTATAACAGTCCTGATGGTTCTTTTCCTCTTTGGTCCGTAAGACACGACGTCCACAGTTTCCAAAGACAATTTGAAATGTGGACTCATCAGACCACAGAACACTTTTCCACTTTGCATCAGTCCATCTCAGATGAGCTCGGGCCCAGCAAAGCCGGCGGCGTTTCTGGATCTTGTTGATGAATGGCTTTTGCTTTGCATAGTAGAGCTTTAACTTGCACTTACAGATGTAGCGACGAACTGTAGTTACTGACAGTGGTTTTCTGAAGTATTCCTGAGCCCATGTGGTGATATCTTTTACACACTGATGTCGGTTTTTGATGCAGTACCGCCTGAGGGATCGAAGGTCACGGGCATTCAATGTTGGTTTTCGGCCTTGCCCCTTACGTGTAGTGATTTCTCCAGATTCTCTGAACCTTTTGATGATATTACGGACCGTAGATGGTGAAATTCCTAAATTCCTTGCAATAGCTCGTTGAGAAAAGTTGTTCTTGAACTGTTCGACAATTTGCCCACGCATTTGTTCACAGAGTGGTGACCCTCGCCCCATCCTTCTATGTGGATGACTGAGCATGTCAAGGAAGCTGCTTTTATACCCAATCATGGCACCCACTTGTTCCCAATTTGCATGTTCACCTGTGGGATATTCCAAATAAGTGTTTGATGAGCATTCCTCAAATTTCTCTGTCTTCTTTGTCACTTGTGCCAGCTTTTTTGAAACATGTTGCAGGCATCAAATTCCAAATGAGCTAATAATTGCAAAAAATAACAAAGTTTACCGGTTCGAACGTTAAGTATGTGGTCTTTGCAGTGTGTTCAATTGAATATAGGTTGAAAAAGATTTGCAAGTCATTGTATTCTGTTTTTATTTGCGATTTCCACAACGTGCCAACTTTTCTGGTTTTGGGCTTGTACAAAAAACATGCTTGTTAGGCTGATTGGTGACTCTAAATTGACCCTAGGTGTGAGTGTGAGAGTGGATGGTTGTTTGGTGTGAGTGAAACAGGTCCCTCTTGTAAATGAGTCCCCGTGACTCAACGAGGCTAGCCTGTATAAATAAAGGTTGAATGAATATGTAATTAAAATGTATTTGAATTCGGTATTGCTTTTTTAAAGACTTGAAGCATCAATCACATGGTTGTTTTCCTGTTTGTAGTTTCTTATCAACGTTTTTTTATTTTTTTTATCATGTACTAAAATGTTCAACTCGATGCTGAATAGCGTGCTATGACTTGTGATTTTTGTAACTTTTTTACTTTTTCAAATACAGTACTATTTTTTACTTTATTGGCAAATAAAATCCCCAAAAAGTTGAAAACCTTTAAATTGCTTTAAAATATTATCTTTGAAATCAGTTTCATTTTACACTAATAATAAATAAAATACTGTTCAGCTCATTTTATCTTTTGCTTATTTTTTTAGCCACTGTTTTGCTGCTTCTCATTTAGCATTTGGTTGTTGTTCACAATTTAGCCAACAGTTTATTGTTCAACCAATGCCTCAGCATTCACACCGCATGTTCCCAGAAAATGTTTTTTCTTTTCTTTAATACGATTAATTTGCACTTTTTGCCTCATCGTAACAGTGCAGCCTAAATTTATGTATTCCATTATTATTTTGTATGTTCTCATTAGACCTAATGTTTATAAAAGTTAATAAATTTAAAGTTCTTCAATTGTTAAGATGATCTGTGCAATGATTAAATGTTTTCTGTTGATTCTCTCTGCTGCTGGATAGTTAGATAATCCTGTGTGAATATAAAAATGGAACATAAGCTTGTTTATTAAAATGCAGAGGTTGAATATTTTTAAACTCGTGTTTCTGTCGGTAATGCCTCCTTATAATTTTCTTTTTGTTCATATTGACTGAATCTCTTCTGCTTTTAACTGAAACGCTTCCTGCAGGCTGTTACGATGTTGTTAAAGCGTTATTAACACTCAGATGACCACGCTGCTCCCATTCCCATTTAGCTCCACTCAGATCAGCCCTGTCCTTTTTATTGTCCGCTGTTGCAGAGCGAAGAAGGCAAACTGAAAATCCCCTCCGTCCGTCCGTCTGTTAGGCATGTTGTGAACATAATGTGGAAAATGAGTGAGGTCCTGACTTCCATGTTGGTGTGTTGCTGCCGCTAGGTGTAAGAAAAGTCACCGTTGGAAAATTGGTTGCCACGTCAGAATCCAAGATGGCTGCCGCCATATGTGTAAACACCCCATCATTTGAGGAAACTCCTTTTAAGCAACACAAAACTAGAAAACATGGTTTCTTCAAATGATTGGGGTGACTGAAGATTAACATAATCTATGGTGGCCAAAAACCTCCCTCTGTTCTTCTCCACATTGTAACTTCTACCCACTTGAAGATTTTGCACCAAAAACTTGTAGGTTTACAGTACTTTCATTCTCTGTTCAGTTCCAGTCCAGAAGAACACCAATCTCCAAAACTACAAACATTCACTATTAAAATCCTCAGCGACGGCAGATATCAACGAACTGCTTGTTAATTCTAGCATTCTACTGTTCAGCTGCTTTTATCATTTAGCTTCTTTTTTTTTTTTGCTACTCTAGCTTGTGCTAGCTTTATCTTTCAGATTTTGTCCTGATCATCTGAGCTGCAACAATCCATTTTCACCTTGTTGAACAAATTTTAACGAGCTCATTCAGCGCTCAGCATCATACTGCTGTTTTACAGAACTTAACTTTTTTTTCCTTTCCTTTCTAACTTTAATATCTAAAATATTTGCAGTCATTTTTTTTCAATGGACCTTATATCTAATAAAGTTAATTCAGATCCTCTGGACGGATTTAAAAAATTGTTGAAACGTTTCGTCTTTTATCCAAAAGATAGATCTTATAGTTTTTACACAGCAGCTATTTGTTTGAACCAAGCTTTCTTCGCATTAGCCCTAATTCTCCGATGTGTGTGTGTTCTTGCCCTGTTCACACACATACCCAAATGCAGGAAGGTTCTAGCTTTCTGATTGGCTAAGGTTGTTTCTATGGTAACTGGCCTGCTGGCCAGTCTTCAGGCTGACAAAAGAGGGTGGAGCTTCTGTAAAATGGAAGTCACATGACTCAGGTGATTTATGTTCACTGCTGTTATGACAAATATGGCCTCCATGCCACACGTTGATGCTGGAGCACAGGATGCTCTCCACTGCACACCTGTAGAAGGAGGTGAGAACTGGGCTGCTCAGACCAGCTCGTCTCAGCCGTCTGAGGAAGTAGAGTCTCTGATGACCTTTCTTGATCAGGCTGGTGGTGTTGTTGCTCCAGCTGAGGTTATCATTCAAGTGTACACCCAAGTATTTGTAGCTGGAGACCACCTCCACCGCAGATCCACTTATGTTCAGTGGGGTGTGGGTGTGTTTGTTCCTTCTGAAGTCCACAATCATCTCCTTTGTCTTCTTCACATTCATGTGAAGATTATTCTCTTTGCACCAGCTCTCCAGGTGTTCCACCTCCTGTCTGTAGCTGGACTCATCATTGTTTGTGATGCATCCCACCACAGCTGTATCATCTGCAAACTTACAATATGACAGCCTGGATGGGTAGCTGCACAATCATATGTGAGCAGAGTGAACAGAAGAGGGCTCAACACACATCCCTGAGGAGAGCCAGTGCTGAGGGTTATGGTGGAGGAGGAGAAGTTGTGGATCTTCACTGACTGTGGTCTGTTTGTTAAGAAGTCCAGGACCCAGTTACAATGGAGGGGCTTAGTCCTAGTGTGGATAGTTTGTCCATCAGAGTTTGGGGGATCATGGTGTTGAAGCAGATGTGAAGTCCACAAAGAGCAGACGGACGTAGGAGTCATTCTGATCCAGGTGGGTGAGAGCAGTGTGGACCACAGAGGAGATGGCATCTTCTCTTGATCGATTTTTGCGGTATGTATACTGATGAGGGTCCTCGCTGATGTCGCTGGTAGCTTTGATGTGGGTCATGACCAGTCTTTCAAAAACATTTAACGACTATTAGGATGAAGGCTACTGGCCGGTAGTCATTCAGTCCAGCCACTGCAGAGCTCTTAGGAATTGGGATGATGGTGGTGATCTTCAAGCAGGTGGGAATAGTTGCCAGGGTGAGGGAGGAGTTAAAGAGTGTTTCTTGTGTGGAGAAATGTCCCTGGATGCATATATTGCCTTGGCCTTTTTAAGACCAGCAGCCAGCTCTTTCCTTGCCCTCTACAGTTCCTGTGAGTCACCCGACCTAAAGGCAGTAAGCCTGGCTTTCAGCGGGGTACGGACCTCTGCGTTCAGTCAGGGTTTCTGGTGGTGACATCATCAACAAATTTTCTGATATATCCGAGGACGACAGATATGTATTCCTCCAGATCCAGCTCTCCCTCATTTACAGCAGTCTCCCTGAAGATCTGCCAGTCTGAATGCAAAACAGTCCTGCAGTACAGAATTGCTGTTGCTGGCCCATACGGTGATGGTCCTCTGTGTGGGTCTGGAACATCTCAGCGGGGGGAGGTAAACAGGGGCCAGAAAAATGGAGATGTGTCAGAGAGGCCGATGCGGGTACGGGGTACAGCTTTGTATGCGTCTCAGATGTTGGCGTAAACACAGTCAAGGTGTTATTTCCCCTGATGGAATGGTCATGTGCTGGTACAATCTTGGCACAGTGTCTTTCAGGTTGATGTGATTAAAATCACTAGCTACCACCTAAAAAGCTTCCGGATTGTTTTGCAGCAAGCTGATGTTGTCATGAAGCTCCTGCAGAGCGTCTTTAGCATTAGCATCCGGGGCTATGTAGACAACAATGAAATATACCACCGTAAACTCCTGAGGTAATAATGTGGTCGACATTTCACAGTCAGTTATTCTGAAGCCTCGGAGCATGCGCTGCTTATCAGAACAGTTTGTGCATCAACCTTTGTTCATGTAGACGCATACTCCGCCTCCTCGTGTCTTGCCCGTTAGCTCACTGCAGCAGTCTGCCCGAAAAAGTCTGTTTTACAGATAAAAAAAACAAAAAACAGAAACAATAAATTATTTTAAACGATTTAGCACCTGCTGCAGCAGATTGGGGCTGAACTGTTCATTCAGATCATCAGGATATTTCCCAGTGGTCTGGCCGTTCGCCGAGGAGGACTAAAGGCTCGGGTACAGTCACGCTTGATTATTTAAAATAAATCTGTTCATGCAGCATGGATTGTTTATTTAAACTACTACAGTACTGTATTTAAATTTAAGGTGTTTATTTACACAGAAGGAGGGAGATTATGATGAGCACGAGTGTGACTGCAGCGGAGAAGTGGGTTGTCAGAGAGTGGAGATCATGACATGCTGTGCTCTTTTAGAGCGTTTAGAGTTTAGAAAATTGTTAGGAACATTGCAAGAGTGTGGGAAGGGTTTAAAATGCCTTAATACATATTTATAAATACTAAAATAAACTACTACTACTACTCCTTCTTGTATTGCTACTATCCCTACTTCGTGTTTTTTCACTTATCTTGGGGGGCATTGTCCCTAACACCCATATAAGTACATGTACGGGTGTTAGGGATATATATATATATATATATATACTATATATATATATATATATATATATATATATATATATATATATACACCCATATAAGTACATGTACTTCTACGTGTAATTTAATAACTTTTCAAGAAGACTCATGCGCATCATCTGTTGGACACCTTCTTTTGCAATCACCGTTAGGTATCTGCCGTATTAATGCTGCCATTCTTGTATTCTTGTATTTTTGTATTGGGGTATGTCTGTGTGTCTATTAATGTGACGTGATGCTGGATATCTGTGTGTTTTATGTTCTGCAGAACAGGAACCTCCTGTAAAACAGCAACTATGATGAGCCAGGCCCGATTTCTTTTAATCTTTTCCTGTTTAAAAATTGTAAT
>JBBPBX010101786.1:0-12140 GCA_038048925.1 Garcialebias charrua
ATATATTTAATGTTCGAACGGAGAAACTTTATTTTGTTTTGCAAATAACCATTAACTTAGAATTCAATGGCAGCAACACATTGCAAAAAAGTTGGCACAGGGACATATTTACCACTGTGTTACATCGCCTTTCCTTTTAACAACACTCAGTAAACGTTTGGGAACTGAGGAGACCAATTTTTGAAGCTTTTCAGGTGGAATTCTTCCCCATTCTTGCTTGATGTACAGCTTAAGTTGTTCAACAGTCCGGGGTCTCCGTTGTCGTATTTTACGTTTCATAATGCGCCACACATTTTCAATGGGGGACAGGTCTGGACTGCAGGCAGGCCAGGGGAGGACCCGCACTCTTTTGCTACGAAGCCACGCTGTTGTAACACGTGCAGAATGTGGCTTGGCATTGTCTTGCTGAAATAAGCTGGGGCGTCCATGAAAAAGACGTCGCTTGGATGGCAGCATATGTTGCTCCAAAACCTGTATGTACCTTTCAGCATTAATGGTGCCTTCACAGATGTGTAAGTTACCCATGCCTTGGGCACTAATGCACCCCCATACCATCACAGATGCTGGCTTTTGAACTTTGCGCCTATAACAGTCCTGATGGTTCTTTTCCTCTTTGGTCCGTAAGACACGACGTCCACAGTTTCCAAAGACAATTTGAAATGTGGACTCATCAGACCACAGAACACTTTTCCACTTTGCATCAGTCCATCTCAGATGAGCTCGGGCCCAGCAAAGCCGGCGGCGTTTCTGGATCTTGTTGATGAATGGCTTTTGCTTTGCATAGTAGAGCTTTAACTTGCACTTACAGATGTAGCGACGAACTGTAGTTACTGACAGTGGTTTTCTGAAGTATTCCTGAGCCCATGTGGTGATATCTTTTACACACTGATGTCGGTTTTTGATGCAGTACCGCCTGAGGGATCGAAGGTCACGGGCATTCAATGTTGGTTTTCGGCCTTGCCCCTTACGTGTAGTGATTTCTCCAGATTCTCTGAACCTTTTGATGATATTACGGACCGTAGATGGTGAAATTCCTAAATTCCTTGCAATAGCTCGTTGAGAAAAGTTGTTCTTGAACTGTTCGACAATTTGCCCACGCATTTGTTCACAGAGTGGTGACCCTCGCCCCATCCTTCTATGTGGATGACTGAGCATGTCAAGGAAGCTGCTTTTATACCCAATCATGGCACCCACCTGTTCCCAATTTGCATGTTCACCTGTGGGATATTCCAAATAAGTGTTTGATGAGCATTCCTCAAATTTCTCTGTCTTCTTTGTCACTTGTGCCAGCTTTTTTGAAACATGTTGCAGGCATCAAATTCCAAATGAGCTAATAATTGCAAAAAATAACAAAGTTTACCAGTTCGAACGTTAAGTATGTGGTCTTTGCAGTGTGTTCAATTGAATATAGGTTGAAAAAGATTTGCAAGTCATTGTATTCTGTTTTTATTTGCGATTTCCACAACGTGCCAACTTTTCTGGTTTTGGGCTTGTAATTGTTACTCTTGAGTTTTGCATCTGTTCTGGTCTCGTACCACTCTGGGTTCAGTCGGTCCTTACATTCTAGTTTTAAACATGAATAATCAGAAAGATAAAAACAGTTCAGCACTTCGTCATTGACTCTCACAAGGGTTCATCCTTCCATGGTTGTGAAAGCCGCTTTGTGGGTTTTCGTTCTCATGGATGGGAAACTTGCCCTTTGGTGGCGTTCTGTCAGGAATAAAAGGGTAAGTTCCCTTCCACCAACACCCTTTACTTATATAAATAATAAATTACATATCTAGATGTAAATTATTGGTTAGGGGACAATAAACATTTGTTTGACATTCTTTTTAAGTTTATGTCTGCCCTTTGTTGATGTTTGAGCTTCAAATTGAATATAAGAATGAAAAGTGGTTCACTGAGTGTGCAGTTTTTAAATATATTAGTTATGCTTGTATACTGTAGCTGTCCCTTTAAGAATAGACTGATTCAAAAATCCACTAGTTTTGGTCTTCAGTCGTTTTAAATTACAACATTAAGACGTTACCCTGGAAGGGTTTGACCTAAATACTGTAAAGGTGATGGCAGTTGACTAGGGCTGAACGATTTTGGAAAATAATATAATTGCAATTTTTTTCTATAAATTGCAATTGCGATTTAAAACGCGATTTTTTTTAAATATCTTCTCAAGTATTTTTCAACAAACAGAAGCAATAAATCAATCTGTTTTATAATAAACAATGTCAGATTTATTTAAAGCAGAGATTACAATAAAGCAAACAAATCTATGCCTTTTCTTTTCACCATTTCTATTTTTTCTTGTTTCATAAACATAATAGTAAACATGTTAAGTGAACTTCCTAACTACTGTCTGAACTTCACATAACAGTTAATAAATAAATATAAAAAAAATTACTGTTTGAAGTTCAAACAGTTCGGTCAGTGATCCCTGTCGGCTGATACTTTGCTTACTTGAAGTTGAAGCACTGGTTGTTGTCATTCTAGCCATGCAACCATCGTAAATGTCTTTGTGGTGTTGTTTTTTTAAGTGTTGATAAAGATTTGTGTCACGTGATCAGTCAAATTGCAGCCTTCGCAATTAGAAAATCTCATTTTATCATATTGCGATATTATTGCAAATGCAATTAATTGTTCAGCCCTACAGTTGACACACATCATACAGTGTGGCCAGAGTGTGCGGTTTACTGCCAATCGGGCTGTTTTCATTCTGATTTTGCTGGGAACTCTGGGAAGATTTTTGTTGGATTGTTGCATTTTGCCACATATTGTTAAATTACACTGGCTTGTACTGATATGCATTCATGTTTAAACAGTAAATACTGTATGCTGTAACAATATATTGATTGGGCAGAATTTTGTCTGATATGGTGGTTTTAACAGATTTTTGGGCTGGAAAACCTTGACTATCTGGCAACACTGACGTCATGCATCTTCAATAAGCTACAAAGTCTGGCAACTGGAGATTTAAAGAATATAAATGCAAACAAAATGTTGGATTGCAAGTGATTGTGATCAAGTGATTCGTTGTCACAGAAACTATTGAATTTATTTGACATGAACCCACAATGGGAAAAAAATAAAAATACAGATTGAAGTCTGAAGGATCCCAGATAGACTATGATTGAAAATCTGTTCTTGTCCAGACTTCTGCTACATTTGTTTTATGCGTTTTAATCTTTGGAACAATACACAACTTGCATGAAAGATGGGTTGTAGATAAAAATGAAATACAAAAATATCCATTCCCAGTACAAAAACACAAATAAAACCCAAAACATAAAAAATAAAGAGAAAGATACATGGACACATGGACGTGGGAACAGAAACAAGTGCACCACAGCTTTTCAAAACCCCTAGTTGCACAGATATCTTCTCTGTCTAAATGATGAAGCACCATCCCCCAACAAACAAGAACATGTGTGTGTGAAGGTCTTTGGTTGGCATCATCTCTTTTATGAAGAGCTACACTCTGTGTACAGTAATGACACAAATTAGCTGCTGTATTTAGCTCAGTAATAACAGAAACAATCACAAGAAGAAACATAAATGTACTAGACTGGATTTCTGCACTTTTTTTTCTTCTTCATTCAGTCACGGTTGCACCCGGCAGCCCTGAACCACATCACTCTGTGTGGTCCAGTAATTGCATATCACATGGAGCCAGTCTCCATGATGAAAGCTTGACTCTGCTCTTTGTGCTTTGGTGTCAGTTCTAATATGTAAAGCAGATGTGCTTTTAATAGCCCAGTCTATCAGTGGTTGTGTAGCGCTGCCTGCTTGAATGGCTTTAGAGGTTGGATTCCCACTGGGGCCACCCGCACGTAGGGTGTACTCCTGTCCTATGTGAAGGTTCTGTGTTTTAAAACATGAGTCATCTGCCTGAACGTGGCTATGGCAGTGAAATCACAGGGATGTGAAGTTTTCTCTTGAATAAATGACTCAAAACAAGCAAAGATGAGGAATTCAGGGTTACATTTAAAAAAAGTTGCTGCCCCTTCCTGCAGAGCGGTAAACGTTGCTGAAACCCCCTCCTGCTGTGGCTTAATGTTGTGTTTGTGGGGTTGCTGTAATCAGCAGCAGCAGAGGGTTGGCTGCAATTCAACCAAACTTGGCTTCCAGCTAAAACCTCCTCTATCTGATCAGATCCCAGCCTCGTTTCAGCAACTAGCCTGGATTATACATGTCGCATCAGCCGGAGCCCAACTGATTACAAACACTTTCCCACAATGATTACATTCAGCTTACTGCTGGAAATTATGAAACCTGTAGCTATTGTTTGTTGTTGACGTTTGAAGCAACAACAGCTCAAGGTCTAAAGGCGATTAGACCAATTCATAGTTTGACCCATTCCATTTTTACGTCCCTGTTATGGTGTTTATGTTGGTTCCAGCTTGTTAGTACAGATGTTTCAAGTTATGATATTAGCAAAGTACTCAAATGTTAAATGTTTAAGGTTATAACACCAAGTCCACATCAAATCATGAAATGAGGTCAATGCAATATCTGATTCTGTCATTATTAGTAGTAATACCTGGAAGTATACATGCTGCTGATTATCCATGCTGCTGATCTCTTGCCTTTAAGCTGTTGTATTCATACTATCTGCTCACAACAGGCTCATGTTCTGGCTGCTGTTTAAAATACTGTATTATTTTATATTATTAGTGTAGAGTATTTCTTAGATCCTTACCGTTTTTTTTTTTTTCTTTATATTTTTGATATTTTTGGGTATTTTGGGTACCCTGAGTATACAATTTTGTTCCACCTCATGTACCACATGTGATGTGAATGACAATTAAAGAACCTTGAACCTTGACGTAGTTGTCTTTTGTTGGCCTTAGCACTGTTTCACATCACTGTGGAGTCATTTTATTCTAGCCTTTGTTAAAGCTGTTTGATTTCTGTAAGATTTGTCGCTTTTCATTTGAAACGTACAGTTATTTTGTTTGTTTGTTTGTTTATTTTTTGCTTACTGTTTTTGCATTATTAAGTGCTTAGCGTATTTCTTAGTTCATATTTTAGATCTTATTACTGTTTTTCTTTTACAATTTATACTTTTGTTAGATGTAACTATAGCAGCACGGTGGCGCAACTGGTAGAGCTGCTGCCTCTCAGCGAGAAGGTTGCCGGTTCAAATCCCAGTCCAGGGGTCTTTCTGGGTGGAGTTTGCATGTTCTCTCTGTGCATGCGTATGTTTTCTCCAGGTACTCCAGTTTCCCCCCACAGTCCAAAAACATGCATGTTAGGCTGATTGGTGACTCTAATGGTGTAGTGGTTAGGGCGTTTGACTTGGGACCCGAAGGACGCGGGTTCGCGTCCCGGCCACTACACACCTTGGGGTGTCTATGAGTGCACACCTAATTCTCCAGCTCCCCGAGCGCCCTCTGGCTGCTCACTGCACCACCTGGGGTGGTTGGGTTAAATGCAGAGACGAATTTCGTCTGTGTATGGGAAACATACGCAGATGACAGACAAACACATTATTATTATTATAAATTGTCCCTAAGTGTGAGAGTGTGAATGGATGTTTGTCTCTGTGTGGCCCTGTGATGGACTGGAGACCCGTCCAGGGTGTACCCCGCCCCCCGCACAGTGATTGCTGGACATGGGCACCAGTGACCCCTGTGACCCAAAATGGAAGAAGTGGGTAAAGATAATGGATGGATAGATGTAACTGGGACCCTGTGTACACAGTTTCATTCCATCACATGTACAACATGCGATGCAAATGACAACAAAGAGACTTTGACCTTGACACTTTCACCAGGCAAAGGATATTGAAGACATTTATCAAAGATTAACTATATTTTTTTAGGAGTAAAGTTTGAATTACTACAGCTATGGCCAATATTGATGCTAAATTCATAGTCAAAGTCAAAAGTCAAAGTCAACTTTATTCTCAAAACTGCAATATGTACAGGACATACACAGGATTGAAATTGCATTTCTCTCTCAGTCCCTCTGTAGGAGTCTTGCTCTACACCCTGCCTCCCTCTCTCCTTCACACTCCTAATTGGCAGCAGCTGCTTCTAATCAACCAACACCCAGGAGGAGTATAAGAAGACCCAGGAACCACTCTACAGGCGCTGGGACATTGCCTACTAATGGTAGTAGTGTTCTAGCCAGTTTTTATTGATATTAGTTGATTCTAAGATTGTGTTTTTCTCTGCGTCTCTTCAGAGTTCTTGGATTCACCGTGTTCCTGCCCTGCCTGAGTTCCACATGAGCTTCAACTCCTCCTGCCTCTCAATAAGCTGCTGCCTGCCTTCCACCACTTGCCTTTTCAAATGCTTGGTCCTACCTTGGATTACTGGAGAATTGGATCACCACATCAGCACTCTGTTTAAGACTTCTCATCGTAAGGATTACTTCAGTACAACAACTATTCATTCAACAACAGTCCATTAAACATCCCCTCCTCTCCTCAGGTGTTCCTGCCCCCCTCATGGATGTCATTCTTTATTCACTGACTGTAAATAAACACTGTAAATTATTCTCTGAGTTCTGGTTTCTGTTCGATTCTGGTCTTTCATTCTGGGTACACCCGCAACCGTAACAAGAATGTCCCAGCCAAAACAAGTACCTCAGAAAGACTCAGGGTCTGAACAGAACCAACTTACTCTCCAGACTGTGTTACTTAGAGTTGATAAGAACGATGCTACACTTAAGCGTCTGCTAAAACTACAACGGACTAACAGCTCTGATCTACAGGAACTGGGCAGCATGTTATCCTCAGTCAAACAGGAGATGACTCAACTCCTGCCACCTGCTGCTACATCCACACCAGAGGTTAGTTTTCCCACTAATAATCCTCCCAAAATAGAACAAGTTTTGAAACCAGCTGAATTTTTTTGTGGAAAGCCTGAACTATGTGGAGGCTTCATACTTCAGTGTGAACTAACATTTCAGCAGGCACCTAGCCTTTATGCTTCTGATGCTGCTAAGCTAGCCTTTTTTATCACCCAGCTAAAGGGGGACGCATTACGTTGGACTCAAGCTCATTTATCCTCTCATCCTGTCAGTACCTTAACTTTCTCCTCTTTTCTTGAAGAGTTTATTTGTGTATTTGATCAACCCCTCCAACAAGCAGAAGCCGTAAAACGTCTACTCACCCTTCGTCAAGGCAGACTCTCAGTTACGGCTCATGCACTGGAGTTCAGAATCACAGCCGCCCGAACCGGATGGGATGAGGTCGCACTCAGAGGTACCTTCCTACACTCACTTTCCAACTCCATAAGAGACCGTTTGGCATCACAAAAAGAACCACAAAGTTTAGATGAATTAATTCGTTTGGCTACACGGATCGATAATCAGCTACAAGAACGAGAGTGGGAGAGAGACTACGACTCCCAGAATGCATCTACTTCCGGTTTCTCTTCTACGTCAAGACGTCGACCCATTTTTACCAGTGAGGACTACGTTTCCCAGAGTTCCACTGTCTCTGGGTCTCACTGCTCTAACCAAAACAAACAAGAGATACTAGTGAGAAATTCTTCTTCCTCTCCTAACTCTCGCCTGGAACTCAAGACTACTATCATTTGTGATCAGGAATATAAAACGGTTGATGCTTTAGTAGACTCTGGGGCTGAACAGAATCTCATTAGTCAAGACTTGGTTGAACTTTTATCCATTCCAACACAATCTCTTCCTACTCCACTAACAATGTCTGGTTTAACAGGTCAAAGGTTTGCTTCTGTTCATATGAAAACATTACCTATACATCTTATGATCTCTGGAAATCACCATGAGCACAGTGAATTTTTTGTATTTGAATCACCTGTTGCACAACTTGTCCTGGGTTTTCCTTGGCTCAACGAACACAATCCTGTAATAAATTGGAGATTTAAAAGAATTGAACAATGGAGTCCACACTGCTTAATGAACTGTCTAAGAACTGCCGTCCCCTCCACTATTAGTCACTCTGAAATTTCCGATCCTGTCGATCTGTCTAAAATCCCTGCTGTTTACCATGACCTCGCTCCTGTTTTTAGTAAACAAAAAGCTCTGTCATTACCTGCACACCGTCCTTATGACTGTTCAATTGATTTATTGCCAGGGGCCCCTCTTCCTTCCAGCCGCCTTTACAAATTATCTGGTCCAGAGTATGACTCTATGAAAGAGTATATTTCTGAATCCTTAACACTAGGAATACCAAACATATGTACTTGTACATATTTTACATATAGCTCCCATGGGAGACTGTAAAATGACAGATTGAGGAATTTGCATTCCATTAGGTTTGTGTGACCCCCTGGGGCTGAAGTCTTTTGTGTGCTCAAAACATCCCCCAGTAGCCAAAACAAAACATCTCCCCCATATTCCAACAACAACATTCTTTCTGCAGGTTGAAAGTGCAGCTTTTTACAACACAGACCAAACTTTTGGAGATGTTGATGACTCTTTGCAAATGTCAACGCTAGAAACTTCAGTTTATTTTATAGATATACGTTTTATACTTTTTATACTACTATGCAAAAACTCAGGACAGTATTACACTTTTATTATTTCATTTTATGCTTATGTTCATTGGGTGTTTGGTGTTTTAGGGGTGTTTGGTGTTTCAGTGTTGGTGTAAATTTTCATACTTTTATACTATTATGAAAAAACTCAGGACAGTGTTACACTTTTTTACTATTTTACTATTTTATGCTTATGTTTATTAAATGTTTTAGTGTTTAGTGTTTAGATGGTTACTGTTGCACCGAGGGACTGAGAGAAACGCAATTTCGGTCCTGTGTATGTCCTGTACATATTGCAGTTCTGACAATAAAGTTGACTTTGACTTTGACTTTGACTGCCTCTAAGCGAGCAGGTCCCCGGTTCAAATCCTGGTCCGGGGGCCTTTCTGGGTGGAGTTTGCATGTTCTCTCCGTGCATGCGTGGGTTTTCTCCGGGTGCTCCGGTTTCCTCCCACAGTCCAAAAACATGCATGTTAGGCTGATTGTTAACTCTAAATTGACCCTAGGTGTGAGTGAGACAGGTCCCTCTTGTAAATGAGTCCCCGTGGCTCAACGAGTCCAGCCTGTATAAATAAAGGTTGAATGAATGAATGAACAAACTGATATGGAGAGAACACAAATTCTGTAAGAATAAAAATACTAAATCTATTACAGTACTGTACAAAGTCAGAGACCCATTGAATGATAAAGCTCTGTATTTGTTGTATAACACAATCATTTTTCCACACTCAAAAGTATGAATGTTTACATGAAAACTGGAGTGAAACAACTTTATTCAATTTTATTTCACTCAGCATGTAGCTTGCAGATAGGCAGATAGGCAGCCGTGGCATAGTGGTAATGGCACTTGTCCACCGATCGGAAGGTTGGAGGTTCGAATCCCGTTTCCCCACACCATGTGTCGTGTCCCTGGGCAAGACACTTAACCCCGAGTTTCTCCCGGTAGGACTGGATGGCGCCTTGCATGGCAGTCTGCCGCTACCGGTGTATGAATGTGTGTATGAATGGTTGGATGGTTGGTATTGTAAAGCGCTTTGGGGCCCCTCATAGGGGGCTGGAAAGCGCTATATAAATAAGCTCCATTTACCATTTGTCCTTCGTCCAGGAAGGACAAAGATGCCTTCCTGACAAAACCGCCGTTCACATAAAGCGCATGTGTCTCCGCGGA
This sequence comes from Garcialebias charrua, assembly GCA_038048925.1. NCBI lineage: Eukaryota > Metazoa > Chordata > Actinopteri > Cyprinodontiformes > Rivulidae > Garcialebias > Garcialebias charrua. Next base: position 9,631 of record JBBPBX010101786.1, read on the forward strand.
GAAACTTATGAACCGACACGGTCCATAGCAGGGTTTCCAGGCCGAAGGCCTGTAAGTCGATGTCCTCGTAAGTCGGGGACCACCTGTACAATCCCGCCGCCTTCAGATAAAAGTGACCAATGCAATCCCGCCTTGACCGTGGAATAGGTGATATTTAGTATTTTTATTCTTACAGAATTTGTGTTCTCTCCATATCAGTTTGTTCATTCATTCATTCAACCTTTATTTATACAGGCTGGACTCGTTGAGCCACGGGGACTCATTTACAAGAGGGACCTGTCTCACTCACACCTAGGGTCAATTTAGAGTTAACAATCAGCCTAACATGCATGTTTTTGGACTGTGGGAGGAAACCGGAGCACCCGGAGAAAACCCACGCATGCACGGAGAGAACATGCAAACTCCACCCAGAAAGGCCCCCGGACCAGGATTTGAACCGGGGACCTGCTCGCTTAGAGGCAGTCAAAGTCAAAGTCAACTTTATTGTCAGAACTGCAATATGTACAGGACATACACAGGACCGAAATTGCGTTTCTCTCAGTCCCTCGGTGCAACAGTAACCATCTAAACACTAAACACTAAAACATTTAATAAACATAAGCATAAAATAGTAAAATAGTAAAAAAGTGTAACACTGTCCTGAGTTTTTTCATAATAGTATAAAAGTATGAAAATTTACACCAACACTGAAACACCAAACACCCCTAAAACACCAAACACCCAATGAACATAAGCATAAAATGAAATAATAAAAGTGTAATACTGTCCTGAGTTTTTGCATAGTAGTATAAAAAGTATAAAACGTATATCTATAAAATAAACTGAAGGTTCTAGCGTTGACATTTGCAAAGAGTCATCAACATCTCCAAAAGTTTGGTCTGTGTTGTAAAAAGCTGCACTTTCAACCTGCAGAAAGAATGTTGTTGTTGGAATATGGGGGAGATGTTTTGTTTTGGCTACTGGGGGATGTTTTGAGCACACAAAAGACTTCAGCCCCAGGGGGTCACACAAACCTAATTGAATGCAAATCCCTCAATCTGTAATTTGACAGGCTCTGGTAAGTGTAGTACTCATCTGAATATTCTGGTATTCCTAGTGTTAAACTCTGGTATAATTTGTCCCTCTACTTCTCCTGTTGGGGCAGGGTTTTTCTTCGTGGCTAAAAAAGATAAGACTCTACGCCCTTGCATAGATTATAGGGGATTAAATGAAATTACTGTCAAGAACAAATATCCATTACCACTGATAGACTCTATCCACGAACAATTACACTCAGCCAAAGTATTCTCAAAATTGGATCTCCGTAACGCCTACCACCTCGTTCGAATTAAGGAAGGTGATGAATGGAAGACGGCTTTCAAGACTCCCCTGGGCCACTTTGAATACCTAGTTATGCCTTTTGGTCTCTCCAATGCCCCAGCAGTATTCCAGACATTGGTCAATGACATTTTAAGAGATTTCTTGAATATTTTTGTGTTTGTGTACCTAGATGACATACTGATCTACTCCCAAGATGAAGAGCAACACATTCACCATGTCAGGACCGTTCTTCAACGATTATATGAGAATCAGCTTTATGTAAAAGCTGAGAAATGTGACTTTCATGTTCAATCAGTCTCCTTTTTGGGTTTTATTTTTGAAGGAGGACAGTATCGCACGGATCCCGACAAGATTAAGGCAGTGGTGGAATGGCCAACACCGGAGACACGTAAGCAGCTGCAGAGATTTCTGGGTTTTGCTAATTTTTACCGTAGGTTCATCAAGAACTACAGCAGGATCGCTGCCCCTCTTACCCAGCTGACTTCCACTCTGCGGACTTTTAAGTGGACTCAGGGGGCAGAAGAGGCTTTTGGTGAGCTTAAAAGACTTTTTTCATCTGCTCCTATTCTTTGCCACCCTGACCCTAAGAGACAATTTATTCTGGAGGTTGATGCCTCAGACACTGGTGTGGGAGCTGTCTTATCTCAAAGATCACCTATGGACAACAAAGTCCATCCCTGTGCGTTCTTTTCTCGACGCCTTTCTTCTGCAGAACAGAACTACGATGTTGGCAACCGCGAGCTTCTCGCAGTCAAGTTGGCTTTAGAGGAATGGCGACACTGGCTAGAGGGCACTGACGTACCATTTCTCATCTGGACCGACCACAAGAACCTCACCTATCTCCGAGAGGCCAGGAGATTGAACCCCAGACAGGCTAGGTGGTCACTGTTCTTTACGAGGTTTAATTTTGTGTTGACTTTCAGACCTGGCTCCAAGAACGTGAAACCTGATGCCCTGTCCCGACAATTTGCACCACCAGAGGAGACGGGCCTTGAACCAAACATCCTACCCTCATCTTGTGTGGTCGGTTCCTTGACCTGGTCCATCGACAAAGACATTCTTGAGGCTCAGAAGACCGAACCTGACCCGGGGACAGGCCCTGCCGGCACTATGTTTGTACCCTCCAGTGTCAAGGCTAAGGTACTCCACTGGCTCCACACTCACAAGTTTTCATGCCATCCAGGAGTGGC
>JBBPBX010101788.1:0-12139 GCA_038048925.1 Garcialebias charrua
ATATATATATATATATATTCTGGCTTCACTTTTGTGCAAAAGACAAACCGCTTCATCCATCTTTAAAAATAGTCTCAAATCAAAATAAGAACAATAATTTTATTATTTTAATATTTCCAATATAATCAGTGTTTTTGAAGATTGCACACAAGAAGCTTCACGTTTTAGATGAAGGTGGACGCTCTCATTCATCACCAAATTAAAAAAAAAATACTTTACTGAGAAGCTTAGCAGCCGTTCTGTGTAGAGATGTTCCTCTTCACCTGATGTTATAAAAGATTGTGCAATTCTAACAAAATACATATCACACAATAAGAATTTGTGTCTGTCTGTAGTTTGGCTGTTACCTTCAGAAATGTCCTTGAAGCAAACCAACAAAGAACTTCTTAATTTCCCCTAAACAACATAAAATAAAATAAATCACTGCACCTCTGCCGAGTTTTGATTTTTGTCTGTAAAAGGCATTTTAAGACTGAAAAGTCATCAGTGAAATCAGGAAAATCTGCAACAATGTGTATCTTTAATGTGTCACTGATTATTTCAACTTTTAAATATAAATTAAATCAACAGAAAGCAACAAACAGTCATTTGAAACGTTAATGCTGTTTTTGATTTGTCTGCGGGGATGTTTAATCAAAGCTTCTTCTCAAGTTGACAAAAAATCTGACGCTTTCTGAGATTTTTTTAATCCCATTTTTCAGGTATGTCTTAACTTCAAGGTGTGTCTCTATCTAAATTTCCCTTAATAAATGCACTTTGACGGTCAAATCAGCTGCATGTTCAAAAGCTGATACGTGGGAACATGAACGCATAGGGGGGCGGCTCGCTGTGCATTTCTTCAAAATTTAATAAGATGACCACTAAAAACAATTATTTGTTTGCTTGAAATTATAGTAAAGGTGTGTCTCAGTTTAACTTTTCCTTAAAAAATGCACTGTAATGGTCAAATCAGCTTCATTTTGCTGGGTCGGCGCAGCGAAATGAAGCTGATTTAACGGTTCCACCAGGTGAGCTGGACAAAGGAGGCAGGCTATGGCAAGTCGATTGTGTCATTAATAGCCACTTTTACCTATGACATGACTCGAGTGCCATCTAGTTGCTGAAAATTGTAGTGTTCAAAATTTTCAGTCAGAATTAATGGAAACAGTCATATCTCAGCCAAAAATTTGTTTATACATGTAAATATGAGGAAAAAAATCCATAAATAGGTCACTTTTACATATAAGTCAAAGGGCATGCAAATTATGCAAAAAAAATTACTTATAAGCCAAAAAGTATGGTAGTTTTTGAAAATGACCCTTAGTTTGAACCAAGTTTTTAATTTTGACCCCTTTTGTACATTAGTTTCACACCCCTAGGTGCAACATCTTGCAGTATCGCACGAGATGTGCATAACTTTATGTGCAGAATTTGACCAAAACGGTCACAACTTCATCGTTTCTCAACATAAAAATGATGGAAATGTAAGTTTATAGCAATGTGCATATCTTGAAGAGAAGCGTGGCCTTCAGTTTGGGAAAGTTGGAAGCCTCTGAGTGATTGAAATGTAAAACCCAATCGACACAAACGGGGGCGAAGCTGTAGATCCTGTTTGGGTGTTTGTTTCAGTGAGTGTAAAATAAGGAGAACGGGTGCACGCGTGTGTTACTTCTGCCGGGCTTCACACATCAACTCGGACAAACAATCTATTCCAATTAAAGCGAGAGGCAGACGGCACAAGGGGATGCACTCCGTCCAATCCCATCATCCTTCAAAAAGAAAACAGAATCGCTGATTGTGATGTTTCAGAAAACAGCCTTTAGGAAGAACTGGTGTGAGCTGGAAGAGGTGGAGAGGAGGTGGACAGTCCAGAAAGTTCAGCAGCAGATTACATGTATAGTGAAGGCTCTGGATGAGGAGGAGGTGTCTGGAGGAGGGGGAGGCCATTAATCCTGGCTCTAGCCAGAGTTTATTGCTCTTAGTGCATGTGAGGTGAGGAGACAAATTAATTATGTGGCTGAGATTAATTGGGCGCTGTTGAAGGGAAAATCTGTGACTGTAAAACTTTGGAGGGCTCCACAGCTGACTAGACTAATGGGGCGTTCATGAACTCTTAATAGATGTTTATGTTATCATCATAGAGTGCAAGCAGAGCCGAGAGGAGGCAGAGAAATTAGTGACAGCGCAGGTCGGCCACTGCTCAAACATAATTCAGTCTCACAGATGGAGCACAGGTGCACGAGAAGTTCGAATTATAATACTTTTATGTGTTTGTCTTTTACAAGACATTTTTATTTTAACAGAAAAGTAAGTGATCCTTCAATGGGATTCACGTTGCTGCTTTAATAGTGTGAATGTTTATGAAGCATTCACACTATACATAGTTCCCATGTGACGTCACATCTGTGGAATTTCCGGGTGGACCCTCATTCCGAGAGGCAGCGCAGCTGACAGCGCAGTCTAATGGATGTTCATTTTTCACGTTGTTTTTTTTTTGTGTTAATTTCTAATTAATTGCAATGGTTACTTTGTGTTGGGTCAGTGGGTGTTCCAGTCGGGTAGACGTTTGGGCAACGCGCAGGTTTCACTTAATCAAAAAAAAAAGTAAACGTGAAGGATTTATCTCATCGGAGAAGCTCACAGCAGCTCCATCGCTCTCTCGTATCTGCTCAGAGGACCTCGTGCTTTTGGCCGGTAAACAAAATATTGTAATGACGCCAACACTGCAGACGGAGTCCAGCCAAACGGGGTTTATTCAGAAACAGGGAAGAGCTGCTATCACTGAGGCTACAGCTCACGCCTCAAAAGAAAACGCGGTACACACGCGAGCGAACACACTGCTAGCTGCCTGCTAACAACAACACACTCCCGGACTCTTCTTCTTCGTCTCTCTTTTCCCGGTCCCTCCTCCCTGCTCCTACCCCTCCCCTACCCCCACGACCAGTCCAACACATGAGGGCGGGGGTCAACAGAATCACAACAGCTCAACAAATACATAGAAACACTTGGACCCAAAGCAGGACCAACACAGGGTCGTTACAATATTCTACTTAAATCACTTTGTGAAACAATGTTAGAGTACAACTGTCTGTGTGTTAGAGCTGTTTTTTTCCCCATTATTTAGCAACACCGTCTTGCCTGCTGTGGTTAGCTTAGCATTTTGCTAACGCGACAACGGCCTCCTCACGGTCTCGGCGGGGAGACCGCCCCAGTGGGGAAGGAGGACGGGAGCCAATTTGTGCGGGCGACGCGTCGGTCCCATGGGACGTGCCCCCGCGTCCGCGACGGATCCACGCCGTCCGACCTGAGCTTCCGCGAGCCTCCGTGCGACGGACCCTCGCTAACGCGACATGCTAACTTCCAACACGGTAACACTCAAAGTGCTGGTCCTGTAGTAATTAAATAATTAATGATATCAGAGTAACTACTTTGTGACAAGTTGTCAGCTTCGTCTGCCATGATTTCTTTCTCCAACTCATTTAACTCTGACCACTGCCAGCCTTGGTGAAGCTAGTAATGTATTTAGCTGTGGTAGCTCGAGTGTGTTTGTCCGCCATTGCCCATTTCTGCCTTTACGAGTGGCGAAAAACCCGGTATTGCGCAATACTCCCAACTGTGTGGGAACTATGTATTGTGATCCATTTTTCTAATACGTTCATCAGCATCTTTCTTGTTCTACATTTTTTGTGCTATTTCAACAATTAATAGATTAAAAGTTCAGCTCTTTCAGGACAATCCTGCTATGACTTTTGGTATTGGTGAAAATTTAGCTTCTTGAACATTTTTGCCTTTTCTGCCACTTTTTTTCTCAAAGAAAATGAAGTGAGCTCATTTTACATCCTTCAAATCTTTAGATCGGTTTACAAACATTTACTGCTCCTTTCACATTTGTTCTGGTTCAGCTTCCTTGTGCAAGTTTCAACTATTTATTTTTTATTTTTAAATTGTCAGCTAATTTCAGCTGTTTATTTTAGCTGGTTTGTGCTCCTTTAAGATTTTTTTCTGCTAACTACAACTCTTTTGCGCTTCTTCTAACTTCTTTCTACCAATTTCAGCTTGTTATGCTCCGTTCAGTTTATTTCTGCAAGTTTCAGCTTTTTCTGATATTAGCTGTTTTATGCTAATTTTAGCTTTTTCAGCGGATTCCACATTTTTTGCACTCATTTCAACTTTTTTCTGTCTAATTCAGCAAAAATGTGCTCTCTCCACTCCCTTCTTATCATTTTAGTTCCTGCTTTTTTAGCTGCTCTTCATGTTTTTTTGTTGCTAATTTCAGCTTCTTTTTTTTTTAAATTAGATTATTTGCACTTTTAGTCCTCATTTCTGCTTTTTTCGGCCAAATTGAAAATACGTGTTCTTTTTGCTTGCATCTGCTAACTTAAGCTTGTTTTTTACCTTTTCAGCTTCCATTTTGTGTATTTTTTTTAGCAAATTTAAGCTGTTTTCAGATAAATTCAAGATTTTGATGTAAATGTTTCAGCTTTTTTTGCTCTTTTCAGCGTTTTCTGCTAGTTTCAGATTTTTCTGCTATTTCAGCTACTTTTTAGTTGTTTTGTGCTAAATTTAGCTTTTTGAACTAATTCCATATTTGAGCTCATTTCAGCTCCTTCCACTTCCGTCTGGTACTTTATAGCACGAAGCGAAGTGAAGGACAAGGGTCTGGTTTTAACCAGGCTAGGTAGTTTAAGCTTCTTTCTGCCTTTTCAGTTATTTTTCAGCTGTTCTTTTAAAAATCTAATTTCAGCTTTGTTTTAGCTAATTTCTTAATTTTTGTGCTCATTGCAGTATGGGTTCTTTTTGTTTCCCTCAGCTCATTTAGGCTTTTCTTTCATTTCAGCTACATTTCAGCATGTTTTTAGATAATTTCAGCATTTTTTCCAGCGGTTTCTTCAGCAATAAGAATTCACACTGCATTTTCACAGGAAATGCAATTTCTCAAGTTTTACTAGTTTTAGAACACAAACAAATCCAGCAGCACGCCACCAAATGAGAAACTTTTATACATGACAAAGAATCTATGCACAAATTCTGCAACAATGGAATTAATAATAATTTTTTTTTTTAAATCTATATTTAGGTCAAATGAACATGATCTTCAAGGAAGGTCCTCTTTTGTTTTGTCCCACATGATAAAAGTTTTCATTGGATGTCTGATCTCTAGTATCCATGAGGCAAAATATTATATTTTTTTACATGCATAAAAGAAAAACAGGACGGAAAGCAACACAGAAAAACAAACAAACCTTTAACTTAGAAACATCAGAACTGATAAACCATCACAACAAGATAAGGTGGAAAAAAAATGGCTAAACTGACATCAAGCACAATCTGAGCACAAATACATAAAGATTAGTAGTCGTAGAAGTCTTCATGAATCACATGGAGCTCTGATGATCTATCAGCCTCAGTGAAGAAAATGTCTGAAAAACAAACCTTTCGCATTATTACATCACCGGTGTGATGTTGTGTAGTTTGGCTTTATTGTCACGCTTTATTAAAACGAGGACTATAAATTCTTCATTTTTATTCCAGCAGCTTCAAGTTCTCAATCTGGATCGTCCTTTTAATGCTACGAAAGGCGGTGGGCGATATGCATTCTTCAAGGAAGGACAGCCGTTCAAGTTTAAAACACTTCCTGCACCAAATTTATTTGGATTGTTTCTATTTTTGATATTATAACCTTGTTCTCTTTGCGCATGCATGCTTTTGTTTCCAGATACTCCAGTTTCCTCCCACATGCATGTCAGGCTGATTGGTAACTCTAAAGTTTCCTCGAATCTCTAAAGTTTCCTCGAGTGAGAGAGTGAACGGTTGTTTGTCTCTATGTGTCCATGTGATGGACTGGAGACCTGTCCAGGGTGTCCCCCCGACTCTCGTGCAGTCACTGCTGGATATGGACAGTGACCCCCATGACCCAAAAAAGAAGAAGCAGGTAAAAATGGAAGGATGGAAATAATGGCATCCCCCTGTTTTTTATTTATTTATGTATTTAGAAAACCTAAACCAGCTTTGTCCAACAGTTTCTGCTTCTGATGTCTAAGAAATACGAAACTTTATTTTTTCTCTCTTCTCAGCCATTAATCACTGGAAGCTGCCTCAGAGTTATTCACTGTTTGAATCTATTTTTAGTCAAAAGGAAGCGAGCTGCTTCAGTATCAATAATCTAATCATTTATAATAAATCAGTTCTATTTCTGAAGTTAAACCACTTCACGTTTAAACATAATGTGAACATCCAGGGTTATTTTAATGCAGGTTTTTAAAAATTTAACTGAAGACCTTGACATGGTTGTATAATGTTTTATTTTAGAACAATAACATTTTCTCATTTTTAGGCCATAATTGTCACTTTAATTATATCCTCAAGTTGGTGGAGCTGCAAACGCTGAATAACGGTTCTTAACCGTTTTTTTTTTGTAAAAGCCAAGACTAAAAATATTACCGTTTATTGTATAATCTCAGTAGGTGATTTGTCATGAAAATTCTGAGGTGCTATGATAAGCAGAAAATTGAAAGAGCAAAGCAAAAGTCCCTAAAGCTCTTGAGTAAATGTTCTTCCTTTCATCAGAGTTAAAGCTTTGCAAAGCTTCCAAGTGTGCCATATTTTGTCATCTTTTTTATTTATTTAAATGAGTGCTTTTGCTGGCTGGAGAGGAAATGATTTATCTGGCTATCAGACTTCGACCCAGAGGAAGGTGACATTGCCGCTTGATTTGAAGTGAAGCGGCCAGCACGTGAAGGATAAGCCCTGAAAACGCTCGTTTCAGTGTTTCACCACTGCTCCCTGATAATCTACCAGCAGACGTGTTTACCTTCTCTGCCCTTTTTGTCTGTTTCCTCTTCGCCCGCAGCAAAACCGGTTTCCCTCCAAAGCCGCTCTGATATTACCTAACACAATACAAAAAGAACTCATGCAAACTGCAGAGACGGCAGGAAAAATACAATTCCTCATCTCAAGAGGGCAAAGAGAAAAGAATCGTGTGGTCTGCGATGAAGGGGTGCAGGGAGGTTAACATCGTGTTTGAAGTTTCATAAACCTCTGAGTGGATCCAGGCCTCATTCAAATATGAAACAGCAGCAATGCTTTTTTTTGTGTGTGTGTAATGTCTGCAAGACTGTGCTGCTGATGCTTCTAAGCAGCGATGTGATTTGAATAAAAAATGCTTTCCCTGTCCTAAAAACTAAGTAGGAAGATTGCTCCCTGGGGCATAAACAACTTCTCTTTTGATTCTGCCTGGTTCAGATTGAGCTCAATTTTGACTCTACCTCCGTGCCCACTCTCAGTTAATTTATGCTAAACATATGTTATCATGGCAAAGTGTAATTTAATGTGTAAAGCAGCTCTGAGAGTTTTATTTTTTTTATACAGCTAATCAGAGACTGAACATGAGAAGCATCAGATAAAACACTCATCCAGGATGGCTACAAAGGAAATTCAGGGCACCATATTTTTCGGACTATAAGGCGCACTTGAAATCCTTTAATTTTCCTAACAATAGACAGTGAGCCTTATGTATTAATTCTAGTTGTGCTTAATGAACTAGAACCAATTTTATATGGTTATTGTGAATGAGTTGAATTAAGTTCGACTTATCGGTTTTGTTTCGCTTAATGCACCTTATAGTCCGAAAAATACGGTAAATTATAAAAACTGAGCCAGCAAAGGGTCAAACGTTCAAAAATGTTCTGGTCTTCCTTTAACTATATTGTTTGCACGTGTTAAATAATGACCTGAGTCCTCCAACTGAGACATGAAACTAATGACACAGCAGACAGACGCATATGGTTGAATTTTAAAAAAAAATCAAGGTGTTAAAAAGCAGCAGACATGCTAAAAATAAAATACATCTTTATTATGGTATTAATTCATCAGTTAAAAAACATCTACAGGACACATGTATTGATTAGCAATAGCAAATGTGCACAATTTTTTTTTTTTTACAATGACCAACATAAAGGGACATTTAGGCAACAAAAATCAGGGTAGCTTGTGCCTAAAAGTGACAACAAATAATAATAATAATAATAATAATGATAATAATAAAATACAGTACATAGCAGCAGGTAAATTCCTTCAGAGGTCTAAATGTAGTGAGGCTCTAGTGTCATGATATAAAAGGTGATTAAGGGAGACAATACAAAACTTCTCAGTGCATGTATTTATGTAACATTTTCTGGCACTGGCCAAAACATCGACGTTGACTTGTTTCTAAATTTGAGCAAAATGCACGAGTTCCGGAAAAGAAACCCTGCATCTGCCTCAATATTTGGCTCGATCGCGTTCGTGTAGCAAAAGAAAACCGGTAAAAAAAATAGATTTAGTTTAGATTCACATCAGCTTTGCTCCTTCGTCAGTTCCAGTTGAATGTTCGTCCCACCAGCTCAAAGAACTTCCTGTTGGGTTCGTGGAAGAACTGGTAGAGCTTCTGCAGGATGGCAGGAGCCACGCGAGGGTGCGCTCGGCCCTTCGAGTCGTGCAAGCACCTTTCCCGCCCGTGGTCTCTCAAGCAGTAGAATCCTTTTGTTTTGTTGAAGTAAAAATTGGAAGCGTTCAACTGAGGCTCCAGGTTCAAGAACTTTTCCACTTTTTTCATCTCGGACAGGGGGTCTTTGATTAGCTGGTCCCCGTCAACGACGTGGATGCTCTCCGGGGGGAAGTACTGCAGCCAGTTCTGCATGTGGACGTAGTACAGGCTGCGGTTGAGGGCTTTGTAGCCCAGGTTGATCTCTCCATCCTTCACCAGCACAGATTCAATGGGCTGGTAGCTCTTGTGCTTCTGGAGGCGGTTGTAAAAGACCTGGGTGTAGTCCGACAGCACCCGCTCCGTGGGGTCTCTGAGGATGAGCAGGAGCTTGATGCCGGGGTTCATCTGGTGGATGCGCTTGGGGACTTTGCTGGAAGTGAAGTAGGCCGGCGTTTTCTCCACCGTCAGTTGCTCGGGGAAGGCGTACGGCATCTGGCTCAGATACCAAGGCAAGCCCTTCTGGAAGTGGCCCTCCCAGTCGAAAAAGTGCACCTCGTTCTGAGCCGCCACCACCGCGCCGTGCAAACTGAGCATCTCGATGAGCGCCCGCGTGCCCCCCTTCCTCACGCCGATGATTATTATTCGAGGGAGCTGCTGGAGGGTCCCGTTGGGGTGGCTGGTGGTCCCGTTGTCAGCGGGCGAGAGTGTGGGATAAGACAAATCCCTGTCCGCCAGGGGCCTGGAGGGAAGAGGAGGGGACTGCATTGCAAAAAGCAGCAGCCCGAGGAGCAAGGCTGCCATGAGGGAGGTCCTGACCCTGGAGGATTTCAGCCTGGCGAATGCACCGGAGCCGTCTCCCACATTGAAAGAGCGTCAGCCTGAAGACGAGAGCGTCTGATGGAAGGAAAGCTGCTTTCTCCCAACCTGCAGGAGAAGAAACGGAGGTGAAACACCTGCTCACCATCTCTATGAGCTAAAGTTCACACCCCAAATAATAAATGTTTAACACAGAAATCAGTTATTCATTGATCTTTCCATCAGCTTTAACTCTCTGTTTTTTATTTATTTTAGTCCAGATGGGTTAAAAAATAACAGAATAACTTGTGTGTGGAAAAGCTCGAAGCTCATGATGTCCATTGAGCAGAGCATCTTGATTATTTTATTACTGATTTGACTTATTATTGGTTTTATTGTGTAAGTTTATTATATTTATCTAAACTAATTTGGTTTTATGTACACTTTATTATATTTTAGTCCATCTGCAATGCTTTAAAAAAATTTAACTGTTGTGCAACTGGAATTGTTTTTAAAAATGTGCTGTCAAATAAATGAATATTGATTAATCATGATGTGTTATGAAATATATTTATCTTACAGCATTAAACCAGAAAGCAGGCAAACCAAAATAACTGTTATGGACAGAAACACATCTTGTAAAAAACAATGAGGCTTTAAACCGCACCACACGCGCGCCTCAGCGCACCTGGCTTCCTGTTGTCGCAACAAACCCATCAACTACAGAGCGTTTCTTACCTTTCAAAATAAAATCACACCCCCTCCTCCTACAAAGAGCTCATCATGTCTCTCAGTCCGGGTCTCGCTGCTCGGACCTCCTCAGCAGCGGATCCAGGTCCGGTCTGGTCTGCGCGTCTCCGCGCGCGGTCAGGATGTCACCGGAGCGCGTCCTCCTCCGTGTGCGCAACTTCTCTCCGTCCTCGAGGTTTTCTGAGCGTCAGCTGTGGTGAGGGAGCACCACGCCCACACTGCACGTCTCCCTGGACCACTCCCCCCACGGCACGCACGCGCACACGCACGGACTGTGGAAAAGTTCAGGTATTTGAAAAGAGATAACACAGTGTGAAATGAGAGGAGGGGGAGCAGGTGATCCATGTGTGTAGGTCTGAAAACCTGCACTGGATTAAATAAACACTCATAATGCCAATTTATTCCTCTATATTTGCTCTCATCCTTGGCATTCTCCTCCTCCTTTGTCCTCTCTGCAAGTGCATCTGTGGGCAGTCACCAGATCCAAATCGCACAATCTCTCCATCTGTTGAGCTCTGTTTTTTCCTCCGAGATGTTTAAAACGATTTCTCCAAGCTGCAGACACATGTAGGGGTGCAAATCTCTCCGTGTCTGAGAATCGATTCGATTCCGATTTTGGGTGTCACGATTCGAATCTAAATCGATTTTTCGATTCAGGAACGATTTTTGATTCAGAAACGATTTTTCTATTAAAATAGTACATTTAGTTTCAGTTTTGTAACTGTCAAGCTGAAAAGAATAAACAACAATGTAAACAAATGGAACATTTATTTAAAACAATAATTTTAGGTTCCTTATTGTATCAAATGTTTTGCATCGTTTGATATTTATACCAAAAATAGGAACAAATAATACAGGAATGCATTAAATTCTGTAACTTAAAGACCGTGTAAAGTGAATTTCAACATTTTCTTAAATAAACATTATAAATGTGATAATTGTAATGTTGTAAATGAGTAAAAAGTCTCAAAATTGTAGCTCAATTCATTTTGAAGTTATACATGAAACTGTGTATAAAGACATGTGTGTTTCAGGATTTTTTAGGCGTGTTTTAAACGGGACCGCGTTTCGTCACGCGGTCCTCATTAGTATAGCCCCCACCCCCTGCTGCTCCAGTCATATAAATTGTTCTTCGCATGGGTGGAGCCGTTCACTCGCGACTCGCAGATAGCATCAGATAGCAATAGCATAGATATTTTGTTCATTGTTAGCTAGCTAATCAATTATGCCTCGTTCCTGCATCTTCCCTGGATGTTTTAATGGTCAGGGCACCTGCTACTGACCGTCTCCCTCCTCAGCCTCCGGACACCGCCGCCGCCTTTCCTGTTTCTTTTCTTTCTTTCTTTTTTTTATTGCTAAGCCTGTGCCCTACAAGTTCACAAGCTCCTTTTTTGCTAAGAAAATGCGACAGGTCCATTGCATACTTAGTTATCAACGTGATTACTCTTTATCTTAATCACCAACACAGCCCCCGCATGCGATGTGTCGGGTCGGACCGGTGCAGCCGCGCGAGTCCGCTCATCTTCTAAACACATAACAGCGGAGTTATGAATTATAGTTGCGTCCTCAACTTTAAAAATAAAACCAGAGTTGTTTGTGCACTAAAAACAGCGTAACTCTTGGAAAAAGGAGCAAACAGAGCAGGTTTACTGATGAACCTGTCTTCCTCCTCCACACAGTTCAGCTCTGAGCGAGAGAGTCCTCCTACTTGCTCTCTGAGCTGCAGTGCTGCGCTGAAACCACGCCCACTGCTGACACGCCCCCACAGTTCCAGACTAAGAGAAAATAATGTATTTTCATGATTTTTGACACTTAATTTTATAAGGAAAACAATGTTTTTAATCAGTCAGATATGGGTGATTAATAACACATATTTATGCCATGTGATAAACTAAAAACACAAATCTAATTTCACTTTACACGGTCTTTAAATAACCAGTATTAGGTTAGCTTTTTGCTCTGTTACTTATAGAAGATTATTGTTTGAATTGATTGTTTGAACTTGTTTTGTTGTTGAAAAAAGGGGCAGATAAAATAAGATTTCTTCTTCTTTCTGCCACCTTTCATTTTATATATTCTTTCATATACAAAAACGTTTTCTGTAACAAATAAAGTCCAGTTGTTTTTGTATTGAGTGCTTGTTCTGATTTT
>JBBPBX010101790.1:0-12139 GCA_038048925.1 Garcialebias charrua
TCCTCTATCTGTGTTATGTGGTTATGGTTGCTCACACATCTCTTTAAAGACCAGCAGCAGGTCCTTGCTGGGAAGTGAAGACCACAGGTTGATTGTTTGTTGCTCTTTTGTCGTTGAAAGAATTATACAAGATACAAGATACAAGAGCTTTTATTAACATTGCACCAGGTACAACGTGATTATGTATACACAGTCATCCAGAAGAGGGTTAGAGAACAGATTATTATTGAACCAATTTCACACAAGCCACACATTTTACAGTAAATGTGTCTTTTTCTCTCTGATGAGAGAAAAAAACACGGCCTTGATGTGTCACAAATGTATAAAAAGCTAACTAATATGTAGCTAAAACAGCTAGCTGCCTAGCTTAGCCATTAGCTGTTTGGAGGAGAGTGCATGTTTAGATCCATTTAGGAAGATGCCTGCCAGAGAGAATATTGTCACTCATTTTAAACACATTATTTATGATTAAAAGTCTTTAGTTATTGAGGATGTTCATCATGCTTTGCAGGAAAATTTGATATTGGCTACAACATCTGGCACATGAATGTACAATAAAATTCTCAACAAATAAAATGTTGATTATTGATAGGGATGAATGGCAATTTAAATATACCAAAGCGTGCGATCCATGATGACAACAGTCTTTGTTTTAACTTGTGATTATTTGTGAAAAGGTTTTAGTGCTAGAAGACCCACTGTGAAAGATGCCTTCAAGATCAATAAATCAGACATTTTGATTGCTTGTGTAGAAAGAGTGAGCTAAATGAGGTTTAGGGCTAAATTTATGGGCCTCTAATGTAGCTAGACCTACATTTATTTAACATAAAATAGCACATTTGTGTGAGCGGTGTTCAGAATAACAGAGTATTTACAGTTCCCTTTCAGTTGGTCTCTCGGTGCAACATACTTGCTATGGGAATTGCGCCCCCGCGCGATTACCTGAAGGAATACACTCACGCCTTTACGGCAGGGGCATCACCGCCGCGCCAGAGGCCCCGCCCTCCGGGTATTTAGGCTGTGAGCGCCCCTCCATCTTCCTCTTTTTTGCCCTTCACCTCGCTTAAACACCTGAACTTCGCGGGACTTCTCTGTTGTCGCATCGCTCGACTGAGGTGAGCTCGCTCCCTACACTGAGCGTACAGAAAAATTTTCCTGCGCACTGCTGGGCTGGCGAAAGCTAGTCCGGCATTTTTCTACTCACCCTCAAAGTTTTCTTCTTTTCCGCAGGTTTTCGCTCGACTGCGCTAACTGCGTCACAAACTCCTGCTAACCTTAGCAGGCTTTTGAGCGAAAGATAAGACGACGGAGAAGACAACTGCGAAGAAAATAATCTTCAAATCAACTCGACGCTTCTCGTAGGACATGGCTCCCGAGAAGGGAAGACGGAAGACAAGGAGGAGAAAGACCAGGACGATGAGTCCTCGCTCGCGCCCTTGCCCCAGCGGTTGTGGCCACTCCATTTCGGCGACGGACACCCACGAGGCCTGTCCTGTCTGCCTGGGGATTCTGCATGCAAGGAAGGCGCTGGAATTCCCAGACTCTTGCCCTCACTGCCGTCGAATGACGGCTGCAGTGAGGAGACGACGGACTGTCATGCTGGCCAAATCCATGGCTAGAAGCACGGCGCTCAAGGTCGCACGTCGGCTTCCTCCTGCTCCGGAACCCGATAGCGTGGACCTGGAATGCAGCGGAAGAGTCGGAGAGGACGAAATGTCGGACTCCTCGGGTGCCGCGGAGGACTCGAAGCCTGAAGTGTCCGACCTAGACGCCGAATTTGGTGACAAGGGAGAAATCGTGAGTTCCTCCTAGAACCTGGCGCACATTCTCCCGGAACCGGACCTGTCGGTACCGGCCCTGTTCGACTTGTGTCGTAGGGTAGCGGATGCTCTGCAGATCACGTGGCCGGACCCGATGCCTCGCCAGCAAGCTACGAGGCTAGCGGGAAGCTACTTCCACGCGAAGCAACCAACAACGTCGCAAAAGATGCCCATCTTTCCGGACTTCCTCACGGAGCTGAAACGCTCCTGGGTGGATCCCGGAGCTTCTATCATGCTCCCATTGTCCCGGCTCCTCGATGTGGCGGGAATGGAAGCAGTAGGCCTCGACAGCACACCCCCCATTGAGGAGACTCTGGTGGCTCACCTAGCCCCCGCCGTATCGGGGATGAAACCTACGCTACCCAGCAAGGCCTGCCGCGCTTCAGAGAAACAACTCGGAAAGTGCTACAAGGCTCAGGGCCTCGCGGCTCGCGCAATGAACGTATCAACCTTGGTGCAAGCGTACCTGGCGGAAAAGTTGCAGCACGTCCAGGTAGCAAAAGATGAACAGGTCGCAACGGAAGCCGTGGGGGAGGCTCGCCGTGCCTCGGACCTCATGCTCCGCTTGATGGGGACAATAGCCATCTCCCAAGGCAAGGCGATGGCGGAAATAGTTGTCGCCCAGCGCCATCTTTGGCTGACCTTATCGGACCTCCCGGAAAACCAGAGGTCAACTTTCCTCCAGCACCCGATCGACTCGACGGGGCTTTTTGGGGGAGCTCTGGAATGCGTCCAGACCAAACTGGAACAGAGACGCAAACAGGCGGAAGCCCTCCGCAAGGGGTTGCCAAGAAAGAACTTTGCCCCTGGTAAGGAGAACACAAATGGCCCCCCACGGAAGAGACCTGCAGGTGGCGGTGGAACCTTCCAGGGACAGCCGAGGATCTCGCCAGTCTCCCCAGGCGGAAAGCAGGCTCGGGCCTGATGAAGCAGGACGAACCGACAATCTCACAGGTTTATCCGCCCACGTGGTACGGGTACCTGATCTATTGGGCCCAGTCTCCCCTCGTAAAAGACTACGAGGAGCGAGCGGCATATGTGTGCGCACCAAACGCGACTCGACCATTGCATGTGTAAACGAAATAAACACAGTTTCAAACATGTATAAAAATAAAAGTACCAAAGCACAGACTGCCCTGGTTCTTGACTCGAGTCCCATTTTTATAAACCAACCATGTGGTCTAACTATGAACCGCAGCGAGACACGTGAGCTAGATCTTGCGGTATCTCCTGTCGGGCCGACCGGCCTGTCCGGGGGAGGGCCAGAGGGGTCAAAGGTCACCCCTCTGGCTCTCAAACGTGACGGGCTGCAACACAACATGCCATCCAGACTCAGCACGCATGTGCAGGCCTGGAAGGCGTGCCTACCAAATGATTGGGTCATGACAACAATTCGTCATGGACTCAAATTGCAATTCTCTAAGAGACTGCCCCGCTTCACAGGGGTGCTGCAATCTAAGATCAACCCTGCACGCGCACACGTGCTAAGGGAGGAAGTTTCGACCATGCTGTAAAAAGGAGTGATTAGTTTGGTCTCTGGACACAAGCTGCTCTCCGGCCACTACAGCAAGTACTTCCTGGTGCCCAAAAAGGATCATTCTCTGAGACCAATTCTGGATCTCAGGACTCTCAACAAAAGGATTAAAACATTTAAGTTCAAGATGCTTACACTGCGACAAGTTCTCTAGGCGGTGAGACCTGGAGACTACGCATGTACAGTAGACTTAAAAGATGCCTATTTCCATATAGGCGTTTGGAGGAAACACAGAAAATTCCTCCGTCTTGCTTTTGAGGGAATCGCTTATGAATTCAAAGCTTTACCCTTTGGTTTAAAGACTTCTCCACGCACATTTACAAAGTGTCTGGACGCAGCTCTGACCCCTCTCAGGAATCAAGGACTCAGGGTCATGAACTACCTGGATGACCTGCTGATTCTGGCTGAAAGCAGAAAGCAGGCCCAGTCACACTCTTATAAGGTGATTTCTCACCTAGAGTCTCTTGGGTTTGTTATAAACCTACAAAAGAGCAATTTAACTCCATCACGGGTTACCGTATTTCTGGGAGTACAGATCGACTCCATCCAGTACAGAGCATGGCTCTCAAAGGAACGGGTTTCCTCCATTCGCTCTTGCCTGAGCAAATTTAAATTAGACCATCAGGTCTCTGTAAAAACCTGCCAACGCCTTCTAGGCCTCTTGGCAACGGCCATTCCATGTGTGCCACACGCATTACTGAAAATGCGGCCCATTCAGCTATGGCTGAACCAACGGATACAGCCTAACCTACCTAAACAAAGGGGGATGGTTAGGATAAATTCAGAGTGCCTGGAGGCTCTGGAACCTTGGAGAAACGTGTCCGTTTTCACGGATGGGGTCTCACTGGGAAGGGTGTCATCTCGTGTGGTCGTCACAAAGGATGCCTCAAAAACAGGATGGGGGCAATCTGTAAGAATCAGAATGCCCGCAGCCTTTGGAACGAACAGGAAGCAAGATTACACATCAACTTCCTGGAATTGTTGGCCGTATTTCTGTCATTAAAATTCTTCTTCCACAAAGGTCTGATTGCTGGACAACACATCCTGGTGAAATCGGATAATAGGACCACAGTGTCCTTTATCAACAGAGAAGGAGGGACAAGGTCCCGGGCCCTCTTCCATCTGACACAGAGGATGCTCACATGGTGTGCTCCAAGGATCCTGTCGCTCAGGGCGACACATGTCCCTGGTGAACTAAATTACGGAGCAGACGCCCTCTCTAGAGGCCCTCTGCTGGCGTCAGAATGGAGCCTGAACCCACGGGTTGTGGGACAGGTATGGCCACGATTTGGGAAGGCCTCTGTGGACCTGTTCGCTTGCAGGGCTAGCTCACACTGTGACCTTTACTTCTCCTTGAGGGAAGTGGATGCCCCATTGGGTATGGATGCTCTGGCACATGACTGGCCAGCAGGGGTACTTTACTATGCGTTTCCACCTGTCCCTCTGATCGGGGCGACACTGGAACGGGTACGTAAGGGAGCTCTTTCTTTGATCCTTATAGCCCCCAACTGGCCGCAGAAAACGTGGTTTCCAGAGCTGATTTCAATGCTATCTGGGATACCATGGCATTTGCCTTCTCATAGGGACCTCCTGACTCAGGCGCATGGTCAACTCTTTCACCCACGTCCAGAGTTGTGGCAACTTTCAGCCTGGCCTTTGAAGGGGTCTGGCTGAGAGCCTAGGGCTTCGGTTGCTTTGTCCCAAAACCAAAAAAAAAACTCAGAGAGTTTACAGGGGCCTGTGAGGTTACCCTGTGCTTGGCCTGGGTTTTCTACCTCCACATTTGCCATATTTATGCCCAGTGGAGACATCATGTTGTTGTTTACATGTGGCATTTTTTCTCCTCTTAGCATATGCTTTCTACAGAAAGCAGCTGGGAGATGCCTGTCTTTAAGACGGATGCTCTCACATACACTTTGCTGAGCATTTCAAGGGCGTGAATGGATTACGTTCCCATAGCAAGTATGTTGCACCGAGAGAACCAAACTGAAAGGGAACTGAAAGTTATGCACCATAACTCATGTTCCCTGAAGGAAGGGAACGAGGTGCAACATATCTGGCCCTTTTCAATGCTGAAAGCTCGGTGAAGTGCAATTGTTGAGGAAGATGGAGGGGCGCTCACCGCCTAAATACCCAGAGGGCGGGGCCTCTGGTGCGGCGGTGACGCCCCTGCCGTAAAGGCGTGAGTGTATTCCTTCAGGTAATCGCGCGGGGGCGCAATTCCCATAGCAAGTATGTTGCACCTCGTTCCCTTCCTTCAGGGAACATGAGTTATGGTGCATAACTTTCAGGTTCAAATTAACATCTGAGACAAAACATGAAGTTAGATTTAAAGCACAAATAGGTTCTAGTCCAGTATTTCTTTTTAAATAATAAAAAAAGTTATTCTCACACTTGTTATTTTAAGTTGATTATTTCAAATTTTATAATCGTTTACTAGCATTGAGCATAGCATTGAGGGGGTATACATAGTTCCCATGTGATGTCACATCTGTGCAATTTCCGGGGTTTCCCTCATGTGTGAAGGCGGACCAGCAGTTGCAGGACTGTCTACTGGATGTCTATTTTTCACGTTGTTTTTTTTCTTAATTTCTAATTAATTGCAATGGTTACTTCGTGTTGGGTCAGTGGGTGTTCCAGTCGGGTAGACGTTTGGGCAACGCGCAGGTTTCACTTAATCCAAAAAAAAAGTAAACGTGAAGGATTTATCTCATCGGAGAAGCTCACAGCTGAGCAGCCTGCAGCCCCAACTCTGCTTGGATCTGCTCTGAAGACGTCTGCTTTTGGCCGGTAAACAAAATATTCTACATAAATCATTTTGTGAAACAATGTCAGAACAATGTTAGAGTACAACTGTCTGTGTGTTAGAGCTGTTTTTTTTTTTTTCCTTATTTAGCAACACCATCTTGCTGTGTGTAGCTTAGCATGTCGCTAACGCGACAAAGGCCTCTTCATGCCTGGACCACGGTCTCCCCGCCGGGAGGACGGAAGCCAAGTCGTGCGGGCGACGCGTCGGTCCCATGGGACGTGCCCCCACGGCCGCGACGGATCCACGCCGTCCGACCTACCTGAGCTCGCCGCGAACCTCCGTGAGACGGACCCTCCGCTCCAGATGCTAACGCGACATGCTAACTTCCAACATGGTAACACTCTAAGTGCTGGTTCTGGTCCGTGTTGAGCCTGGACATTTTTTTGGCTGTGTGTTATTTTAGTTAAACCTTTATTTAGCTGGTTAGATATGATTGAGACAGTTTACACATCTTTTTTGGATTTAAAGCTGTGAAGCTCCGTGTGCGCTCCTCGTAGTAATTAAATAATTAATGATATCAGAGTAACTACTTTGTGACTAGTTGTCCGATTCGTCTGCCATGATTTCTTTCTCAAACTCATTTAACTCCGACCACTGCCATTTTGCTCTTGTTCCTTGGTGAAGCTGTGGTAGCTCGTGTTTTTGTCCGTATAATTTGCTCTGGTTGTTCGCGTCTGCTTGTTCGCCATCTTGCTCGCCTTTTCCGCCTTTAGATGTGGTGCGGAAGCCGGTATTGCGCAATACTGGGGGCGTGTGTGGGAACTATGTATTGGAGAGTTCACCTCCTGGGGACTCCCTTGTTCTACTGGGGGACTTCAATGCTCAAGTGGGCAATGACAGTGAGACCTGGAGGGGTGTGGTTGGGAGGAACGGCCCTCCTGATCTGAGCCCGAGTGGTGTTCTGTTATTGGACTTCTGTGCTCGTCATGGATTATCCATAACAAACACCATGTTCAAGCATAAGGGTGTCCATATGTGCTCTTGGCACCAGGACACCCTAGGTCGCAGTTCGATGATCGACTTTGTTGTCGTCTCATCTGATCTGCGGCCGCATGTCTTGGACACTCGGGTGAAGAGAGGGGCGGAGCTGTCCACTGACCACTACCTGGTGGTGAGTTGGCTCCGATGGTGGGGGAGGATGCCGGTCAGACCTGGCAGACCCAAACGTATTGTGAGGGTCTGCTGGGAACGTCTGGCAGAGTCTCCCGTAAGACGGAGCTTTAACTCCCACCTCCGGGAGAGCTTTGAACACGTTCCGAGGGAGGCGGGGGACATTGAGTCCGAGTGGGCCATGTTCCGCGCCTCTATTGTCGAGGCAGCTTATCGGAGCTGTGGCCGCAAGGTTGTTGGTGCCTGTCGTGGTGGCAACCCTCGAACCCGGTGGTGGACACCGGCAGTGAGGGATGCTGTCAGGCTGAAGAAGGAGTCCTATTGGGCCTTTTTGGCCTGTGGGACCCCGGAAGCAGCTGATAGGTACCGGCAGTCCAAGCGGCATGCGGCTCGGGTGGTTGCTGAGGCAAAAACTCGGGCGTGGGAGGAGTTCGGAGAGGCCATGGAGAATGACTTCCGTACGGCTTCGAGGCGATTCTGGTCCACCATCCGGCGTCTCAGGGGGGGAAAGCGGTACGCGACCAACACCATTTATGGTGGGGATGGCGTGCTGTTGACCTCAACTCGGGATGTTGTGAGTCGGTGGGCGGAATACTTCGAAGACCTCCTCAATCCTACTGGCACGTCTTCCACTGAGGAAGCGGAGCCTGGGGACTTTGGGTCGGGCTCTCCAATCTCTGGAGCTGAGGTCACCGAGGTGGTTAAAAAGCTCCGCGGTGGCAGGGCTCCGGGGGTGGATGAGATTCGCCCTGAGTTCCTTAGGGCTCTGGATGTTGTGGGGTTGTGTTGGCTTACGCGACTCTGCAATATCGCGTGGACATCGGGGGCAGTTCCCTTGGATTGGCAGACTGGGGTGGTGGTTCCCCTATTCAAAAAGGGGGACCGTAGGGTGTGTTCCAACTATAGGGGGATCACACTCTTAAGCCTCCCTGGTAAGGTCTATTCAGGGGTTCTGGAGAGGAGGGTCCGTCGGATAGTCGAACCTCGGATTCAGGAGGAGCAGTGTGGTTTTCGTCCTGGTCGTGGAACACTGGACCAGCTCTACACCCTCAGCAGGGTCCTGGAGGGTGCGTGGGAGTTTGCCCAACCAGTTTACATGTGCTTTGTGGACTTGGAGAAGGCATTCGACCGCGTCCCTCGGGGGGTTCTGTGGGGGGTACTCCGGGAGTATGGGGTACCAGGCCCTTTAATACGGGCTGTTAGGTCCCTGTATGACCGGTGTCAGAGCTTGGTCCGCATTGCCGGCAGTAAGTCAGGCTCGTTTCCGGTGGGAGTTGGACTCCGCCAAGGTTGCCCTTTGTCACCGATTCTGTTCATAACTTTTATGGACAGAATTTCTAGGCGCAGCCAAGGTGTTGAGGGGATCCGATTTGGTGGCCTTAGAATCGCATCTCTGTTTTTTGCAGATGATGTGGTCCTATTGGCTTCATCAGGTCGTGATCTACAGCTTTCACTGGAGCGGTTTGCAGCCGAGTGTGACACGGTCGGGATGAGGATCAGTTCCTCCAAGTCCGAGGCCATGGTCTTGAGCCGGAAAAGGGTAGCGTGCCCTCTCCGGGTCGGGGAGGAGGTCCTGCCCCAAGTGGAGGAGTTTAAGTATCTCGGGATCTTGTTCACGAATGAGGGAAAACTGGAGCGTGAGATCGATAGGCGGATAGGTGCAGCGTCCGCAGTGAAGCGGGCGCTGTACCGGTCTGTCGTGGTGAAGAGAGAGCTGAGTCGAAAGGCAAAGCTCTCAATTTACCGATCGATCTACGTTCCCACCCTCATCTATGGTCATGAGCTTTGGGTTATGACCGAAAGAACGAGATCTCGGATACAAGCGGCTGAAATGAGTTTTCTCCGCAGGGTGTCTGGACTCTCCCTTAGAGATAGGGTGAGAAGCTCAGTCATCCGGGAGGGACTCGGAGTAGAGCCGCTGCTTCTCCACATCGAAAGGAGCCAGTTGAGGTGGCTCGGGCATCTGGTTAGGATGCCTCCTGGACGCCTCCCTGGTGAGGTGTTCCGGGCATGTCCCACCGGGAGGAGACCCAGAGGAAGACACGCTGGAGGGACTATGTTTCTCGGCTGGCCTGGGAACGCCTTGGGATTCCCCCAGAGGAGCTGCTCCAAGTGGCTGGGGAGAGGGCAGTCTGGGCCTCCCTACTGAGGCTGCTACCCCTGCGACCCGACCCCGGATAAGCGGAAGACAATGGATGGATGGATGGATAATCGTTTACTGTGCGTAACTATAAAAAATTTACTTTTTCAGCTTTATTTTTGGCTCTTCTGGAAATCCCAGCTCAAATGAGCGCAAGTGAACTGTGCCGTTTTTGGCTTATGTTAAAAACAACTACTGTAATATTTCTTCACAGACCCTTTTCCCTTCTCGCAAGTTAACACCAGCAAAGAGCTCAGAAGAATCATCTGAAAAGTTTCCAAGTTTTTACAAGCAGGACCACAATGAGCATCAAATTATTACAATCCTCGCCATATGGGGTGTGAGTGTGGGCTTTATAAGAGCAGCTCCAGCCAAAACCCACCGTCATTAAAACACATAAAAGTCCAACCCTGGAGAGACCACTTCCCGGTCTGGTAAACCAATCAGCCCCACCAAACCTCCATCACTAATGGCCTTGGGGATGGATACAGAAATAGCGCACAGGGAAAATTGCCCCCCGCTTTGGAAAACTGTTGCTCCATGAGGATAAGAGTCGACTTCCACCATCGCAGCTGTCAAAAATTAAGAGCCACTGAACCAAAGTTTGAATCTGACCTGCAAACAAAACTGTACTGCTACTAACGCTGCAGAAAGGTTTCAGACTAAATCTCAACCCAGTCCCAGAAAACTGATAAATATTGTTAATTTGAATTGCTAACAATTAAATTAAAATTTGCACTTCAAAATATAAAATCATAAGAGATAAATCCTGACATACATTTAATTGTGTGAATACTTGTGAAAAATTCACACTAGTGTGATGCATTTTTCTTTCACATGTTTTTCGGCGGATACTCGTCCCACAGTTTTCAAGATATTTCAACAAATCATATCAAAACGTTCAGATCTTTCAGGACAATCCTGCTATGACTTTTAGTATTGGTGCAACTTTAGCTTTTTGAAATATGTAGCCTTTTCTGCCACTTTTTTCCTCAGAAAATGAATTGAGCTCATTCTCATTCACACATCTTTAGATGTGTTTACAACCTTTTACTGCTCCTTTCGCATTTTGTTCTGCTTCAGCTTCATTGTGCAAATTTAAGCTGTTTTCAGCAACTTTCAGCTAATTGCAGATGTTTTGTGATCCTTTCAGATTTGTTCTGCTAACTACAAAAATGTTTGTGCTTCTTTTAATTATAGCTTTTTCTGCTAATTCCACATTTTTCATTTCAACTTTTTTCAGCCTAATTCTGCAAAAATGTGCTCTCTCCACTTCCTTCTGGAAAGTTAAGCTTTTGCTTTTTTAGCTATTTTTCAGCTTTTTTTATTTTTGCTCATTTCAGCTTTTTTCGGATAATTTCTACTTTTGTGCTCATTTCTGCTTTTTTCTGCGTAACTGAGCAAATGTGTTCCTTCTGCTTTCTTCTGCTTCTTTAAGCTTGTTCTACCTTTTCAGTTATTTTATTTTAGCATTTTTAGCTATCTTCAGCTGTTTACAGATAGATTCAAGTTATTTGTGGTAAATATTGATAGTTTCAGTGAAATTAAATTATTTCTGTTAATTTCAGCTTATTATGCTCCTTTCATTTACTATTTTGTTTTTAATGCTAATTTTAACTTTTTCAGCTATTCCACATTTTTTAGCTCATTTCAGCTCTTTTCCTTCTGGTAGTTTAAGCTCTTTCTGCCTTTCAGCTACTATTTTGTATTAATGCTAATTTTAGCTTTTTCAGCTAATTCCACATTTTTTAGCTCATTTCAGCTCTTTCTGTTTCCTTCTGGTAGTTTAAGCTCTTTCTGCCTTTCAGCTACTTTTCAGCCATTTTTTAAAACCAATTTCCTAATTCTTTAAGACATACAGGTAGTATTTCTGTTTATTTAAGCCTAATTCAGCAAATATGAGTTATTTCTGCTTTCTTCTTCTAATTTAGGCTTGTCTTCAATTTCAGCTCCATTTCAGCTGTTTTTGTAGCAAATTTCAGTTGTTTTATAGCAAGTTCTTCTGCAATAAGCATTCACACTGCAGTTTTGCAGGAAATGCAATTTCTCTACTTTGTTTTTATTTTGGCATTTAGTTAGACACATTATGAATATATTGTGTTGGCGTGTAAACAGTATTTTTAGCTGAAATCTTCATTTGATGAGAAACTGTGAATGCAACAGAGAAGAAATGGCAGCGTAAAAGTCAGACCTGATTTAATTTAGATTAGAACATCATCACCGTCTTGATCTAAAATATCGGACACAGATAATGACTTCACCTAAACATAAACCTTGGAGAACACATCCCCTCGATTGTCACTTGTCATCATTTTTTTCTGCCTATTTGCATAAATCTATGTTCTATATCTCAGACTGATGTCATTTTTAGCTATGCTTGCATTTCTGGTTACCCCTGGGCATCTTCCTTTAAATTATTTAAACTGTGCTTTAATGGCAATTCAATCAGACATTTCAGTAAATAATACTGGCAGTTCACAGGTTTCTTAAAGTTTAAAAAAAGACTAATTAAAAAGTAGAATCTATTTTCCTCCCCACATATAAATGCTGTTTACGTAAAAGAAAATAAAGATCTTTTGGGTATTATACTTCCTCAACCTCGTATATAAGGAGCCTGCCCTGTTACAAGTAAAAAATAAAAGTAGAATTAACTCCCGGCTTGTCTTCGTCATGCTGACATGGTCGTGACAATCAGCGTCACTGGCTCAAAGGGAGCTGAAGCTTTT
>JBBPBX010101791.1:0-12139 GCA_038048925.1 Garcialebias charrua
ACATAAAATTGTAGAACATTCACATCATTTTTCCATAGGTTGCAAATACAGTATATTCTAACGGTTTCTCGTTTCCATTCATTCTGACTGAAAAAAAAAAACAGCAATAGAGCTTGGGAACTGACGTCACGAGGAATGCGATGCCGCCATGTGAGCAGTTCATCTCTGGAAAGTCATCTTCAGTTCACAAATGGATGGGTGCAGGACCTGCAGATTTTTCAAGTCAACGACCAAAAAACTTGTTCTCACGAACGTAGGTGAACGAACACACAGGGATGTTGACATGTCGCCGCAGCTGCTGACATTTTCTTCTCAAACTGCTGTGACAGGTTTTTAATTTTTGTCGATGCGTTTTGAGACAATTTTTAGAAACGGATCAAAGTAAATCACCCGAGTTTTTCTAGTGACCCCTTAAAAAGATAAGCTGCCATGAAGAACATTATTTTATCTGCCCTTGTTCCAAAATTGATAATGATTTGGTTGAGGAGGAGGTTTGTTTACAAAACAGATGTCCACATGGTTTTTAAATTGTTCTAATGGGTTTTAACCCACCCATCCGTCCATCCATCCACACATTCATCCATCTATCCATCCACACATCCATCCATCCATCCACACATTCATCCATCTCCATCCATCCATCCATCCACACATTCATCCATCCATCTGTAGATGGATGGATGGATGGACGTAATATTAAGTTATACTTTTCTGCTACTTTAGAATAGGCTATTATTAAGTTTTATTTGGTTTTTTAGAATATACTGTATTTGCAACCTATGGAAAAAGTAGTGATGTGAAGGTAATGTATTATACAATTTTATGTTGATTATTGTAGCATAAATTTTCTATTTTTCCCCCCTAGGTTCTGCAACCTGCAATCAAGCGTAAGGGCAAACTTGCATTATGGGTAATGGTGCTGATACCATGTGGATGGACATCTATACTTATCACGTTATTACTTGATACGTATCACGTTATTACTTGATACGTATCAACTGATACGTATCAAGTAATAACGTGATAATATCAAGTAATAACGTGATACGTATCACGTTATTACTTGATACGTATCAAGTAATTACTTGATACGTATCAAGTAATAACGTGATAATATCAAGTAATTACGTGATACGTATCAAGTAATAACGTGATACGTATCAAGTAATAACGTGATACGTATCAAGTAATTACTTGATACGTATCAAGTAATTACTTGATACGTATCAAGTAATTACTTGATACGTATCACGTTATTACTTGATACGTATCAAGTAATTACTTGGTACGTATCAGGTAATTACTTGATACGTATCACGTTATTACTTGATACGTATCACGTAATTACTTGATACGTATCACGTTATTACTTGATACGTATCAAGTAATAACGTGATATTATCACGTAATTACGTGATACGTAACAAGTAATTACTTGATACGTATCACATTATTACTACATAAGCCCCCCAAAAAAAAATTCTCCAGGTGGCAGCAATACGCTTCCGTACTTTAAACCCTGAAACAAGAACTTCGTTTTAATTGTTTTCCTCCTTTGTGTTGTATTTCTGTGTAAGGTACTGAGTTCAAGGAGATGGATGAAACTCCACTTTGTCCAGAAGTTGTGTGCAGTTGTGCACCACAGCAACAAATGAGTGAAAATGTAATTTTCTATAAATAAATCTGCTTTTCAAGTACATTTGCTGTTGCTGTGAAACATGCATTGGTAAATGTACATGCACTTACAGTACTTTTAATTTGAATAAAACAGTTGCACCAAGTTTCACCTTCTTTATTTCATTAATTAAGATACATTGTTTAATGTCCATTACTGAGAAGTAGTTTCATTGTGATGTCACCTCAACTAGACATTATTCTACTGCACATAAATAAAATCTAAATGTAGTGATTGTTCTTTGGCAACTTACCAGTTTAGTGTTTTATTGACATGTACAAAACATAAAAACATGCATGTTGCTGTATGGTTCGTCCTCCAGAAGGAGACTGATAAAGTTTAGAGTAAAAGCTATAATTATAAATTCAAAACAGTTGAAACTGAATACAATATGAGAACTGTGGGTGGTTTTATGTCTTTTAATAAAAATGATTTGGCTACAGAATAAAAACCAGATCAACAACACTCTTCAACAAGGAATGATGGAGACCAGTGCAGTTTCTGATTTTAAACAAACTGGAACAGATTCCTCGTCATGTGGGACCACCCGATTGGAGCAGCCAATCCCCCAGGATCCAAGACTGGACCCAGGTCTAGGATCTGAGACTGGACCCAGGTCTAGGATCTTTTCTTTGGATGGAACTCGGCCCTTCACTCGTCTGTACCTTGAAAAAAAAAAAAGATTAGTAAACATTGTCATGTTTGCATCACAAAGTTTAAAATAAGACTCCAAGTTTTCTACTCAAAGTAGAAAAAATAAATACAGTTGCTCCTAACATTTTTACTCGTTCACAAAGATAAATGTTCAGTTTTATATTGATTGCAGTAATTTTATCTTAGATTTACTTTAATATTTAATTAATTGTTGTGCCGATTGGTTGTGTCATTACCTGCAGTTCCTCTGCTGCTGACTTTCTCAAAGTGTGTCTGTCAACTTCAGTGTGGGAGACCAGTCTGTGTTTGACTTGTGTGCAGTCCTTCCTGAAAAAAGAAATAATTCAATAGAACAAATGTAGTAATACCCAAAAGATGAACTTATGTTATGAAATATTTTAAGTACAGACAGAATCCCACTGCTTTATTCACATGAGAGTAACAGGGGACCTAAAATCAAAACAAACTGATAGTTCTAGTCTGACAATGTTGCTGTCTTCAAATGTTATGTATATTAAATACAATTTGTGTGTCATGTGTATACTGTACAGTATACTGTATACTGTACAGTATACACATACACACAGTGTATGCTATACTGTTTATGTATAACACACACATGTATTTACATTATTTAATGACAGATTTGTTAAGTAAATGCTTTAACAGATATTTACTCACATTTTAGTACAATTTTAGCTTCATGTGTATTTTTCTCTTCTTTTATTCACGTCATTATTTTAAGTGTGCTTTAATAACTCTGGTTTAATGACGTGTCATGTTTTGAGAGCTGTTGTCATTGTTGAGTCTGTCTATCTTGGATAAAAGATGAGTAAACTGTCTCAATCATATCTAACCAGCAAAATAAAGGTTTAACTAAAATAAAAAAACACACAGCCTCCTGACAACAAACAGTCAAGGCTCAACACGGGACCAGAACCAGAACTTTGTTATCATGAGTGTTACTTTGGGGAGGTTAGCATGTAGCGTAGCGAAATGCTAAGTTAACCACAGTAGTAGAGACGCTAAATCGTGAAAAAAAACAAAAAAATAAACAGTTCCAACACACAGACAGTTATACTCTAACATTGTTCTGACATTGTTTCACAAAATGATTTACAAACCGGATTCCAAAAAAGTTGGGACACTAAACAAATTGTGAATAAAAACTGAGTGCAATGATGTGGAGGTGCCAACATCTACTATTTTATTCAGAATAGAACACAAATCACAGATCAAAAGTTTAAACTGAGAGAATGTATAATTTTAAGGGGAAAATATGTTGTTTCAAAATTTCATGGCGTCAACAAATCCCCCAAAAGTTGGGACAAGTCTGATGGGGATTTTAAACCCCTGTTACCTTAATAAAAACCACACAAGATAAACAAGAGAACAGTGTTAAATCAGACAAACAACTTTGCAAAGGGGAAGGCTTTTTAATGTCTTTTGAAACTTAGTTTGGTCTCAAATACATTGTTCAGCACAATTCCGAATTGTACTGGACATGACAAGCTATTTAAACAAGAAGCAGGTGGAGTTTGACAAGCTCTGACGTCTTACAGATAAAACAAACAAGTCATGGTTCTGATCAAACAAGAACATCTAATCCAAACATTGTCAAGGCTGTAAGACTGTCTTTTCTGTATCAAAGACAAAAGCAAACAACATGTTTGTACTATCAAATATAAGTGTTTAAAGGGAACAGAGAATATTTGATATAAGTGAGCTGGGTTATAATTATTGGGTCAGAGTAATTAGTTTTAGATGATAAATATTGAACATCTCCATCATTCCATCCTCTTTATCATATATAAACTGATCATTATCAATTATGTGAGCGGTGCGGAAAACAACCCCTGAGGCCGAATTTCTAATTAGAGGCAAAAAACTCACACCACCGTCCCGTGCCTCCACAGTAACGCCCTGAAAAAACTCAGGATCACCTTTTTAGGATGGTTTGAGAGATTATAAAGTTTTGGAGAACTCTGTTGATTGTCATATTTCATGACTTATTTCAATGTTTGAGAGAAATAAAGATTTGAGGAGAATTTTGCAATGAGTATGGTCTTATTTCATGGCTTATGTCAAAAAGTTTTAAAAGGAATAATATATATTTAGCAGGGATTAGTCTATTTACCCACAAAAACCAAGTTTTTCCAAAGAAATAGAACTTTTGAGAAGAAACATATATATATATATATAAAGAACTAATCTATTTGTGTTTAAACAAATAAAAGAAATAAGCTATTTAATTTGTTTTAAAATAAAAAGAACCAATCTAATTTGTCTTAACCAAAGAACCAATCTAATTTGTTTTAACCAAAAAAGAACCAATCTAATTTGTCGTGTTAAACAATTAAATGGAACTTATACACTTTCAAAGATGTGGGAAATAATTCTCAAACACACAACAAAGTAGCCCTTTATGGGCACAAAAATAAAGGACGTTTTCAGTTGGTTTGAAACTTCTTTGATATTAACTAACGCCCAGGAAAGCGAAAACAAACTTCTTGAACTTAAAATATGAAATAGATCAACCATTCTTCTTCATATGATCCATTTTCTTCTAGTGGGGGGGTAAGTTCAGTGTCTGCCCAGGGGAGGGAGTGTCCAGTTTTCAGAACAAGTTCTTTCTGTCCCTTGGGGATTTGTTTGTGGCATAAATTGTGGGGCACAAGTCCATTTCATCTGGGGGGGGGGAGTTCTTTGTGTGTGGAATAAGTCCAGTTTTTCTGCGGGAAAGCTTTTGCTTACGAGATCAGTCCAGTTCTGCTTGGGGGAAAGCTTATGTCTGTGGAATAAGTTCATTTCATTCTGGGGGGGAGAAGAGTTTTTTTTTTCTTCTGGGGGGGAGCTTTTGTTCAAGTCTTTTTCTTCTGTGAGTTTCTGTGCGGGTCTTTTTCTTCTTGGGGAGAGCTTTTTGTGCGCCCTGTGGGCGGAGGGCATCAGGCAGTTTGATGGGCATCATTCACGTCTTCAGACAACGGTTTCATGTAATCTTGTCTTGTCCAGCTGCCTGTTCCTGGGTGTTTAGTCCATTCAGGCATGAATTGCGGGCACAGTAGCAGGTCGCAAACCTGAATTGTGTGTGGCATAGGGTATAGTCAAGCCACATGTCCTGACAAAGTGGAGAGCTTTGCTCTGACCAGATCCATCTCAAAATCTGGCTCAGCGATTGTTCCAAACTTCTTTTTCAGGGGAGCACCGGTCACTCAGATGTAACAGCTGCTGCTTTTTCTCTCGAGAAGATGACGCGTCCTTTCCACCACCTGTTGGGGTCCCGTTCACCCTCGTTTTTCAGCCGTCCCTAGCAGGACCTCGTTTCAAGGCGGGATTCACTGGCATCACTGGCAACTCCCCCTGAAGGAGTTCCGGAAACCTGTAGTCTTTTGAGAGGAGAACTGGACACCAAAACAAAAACTTGCAAATTGTTAAATAAAACTAAGGCCTTTGGATCCCATGAGCCATTTGTGGTCTGGGGAAGGTCAAACTGTGGGTAACTCCTTAGTGAGTCAAATCTGTTAACTTAAACTAAATTCTGTAATTGGCTATAATAATAATTGTTTCTTTAAACTTAAAATAAAATTCCATTCTTACTATCTAAAACATTTGTATTTAATGGCAAAAAACACAACAACAACAAATGATTTCATTCTTCAATGAAAATGAGTAATCACTCACTTTGATTTGAGGTTAGTTTTTAATTAGTAAGTTATTCTTAATTAGCATGATCATTGTAAGTGAGTAGCAGGAGACGTTTTTATACTTACTTAAAATACTTTACCTTTTTCATAGTCTGTAGAAAAAGTCTAAACATACGTGCAACAAAATAGACAAATAACATACATACATACATACAGACATACAGCCATATATATATATAGTATATATATACATACAGACATAAANGTAATTCGGGGACTACCTGTATATATATATATATATATATATATATATATATATATATATATATATATATATATATATATATATATATATATATATATATATATATATATATATATATATAGACATACAGCGCTGTAGTAATAAAGAATTCACAATACAAACATGTGGTTCATGTTCTCAAAATAAGTCCAGTCTATAGTCAGGGTCAGTCGTGTTTTAAAAATATAGAACCACCACATTTCAAAATCAACCTTTCAAATCAACCTTTTGAATAGACCCAAACTCCAGGGCGTCCCCCATCGTTTTTCTTTTTGGATCTGTTAAAAATAAATACCTGTTTATCAAATGACATATATAGTACCTGTTTATTAAACAACATATACCAAAGCAATGTGGTTTGTAGGTTTATCTGATTTATCCTACAGTACAACGTGTCAATTTTTCATTCTTCTTAAATTATTCTTTGAATGGCTACGCTGTTGAATATAAAAAATCTAAAAAGTTATTTTTGTATAACTGATGAACTAATCAATGAATGAGCTGTTTCCTTTTATGAGCCATCTTCAATGTTATTAGTGATATATTCTTTATTATTATTAGTTATTTCTAGGAACACTTCCTAATATTCCCTTATTGCATTATTATATATCGCCACTGAGTGTCAGGCAGGCTCCCTCACTCACAGTCTTTAAGTCTTGATTAAAAGACCACTTTTATTCTCTCACCTTTAACATGATGTGACTTGTTTTGATCCTCTCTGTATTTTACCACTTTTCAGTGGTTTACTTATCAACATTGTTCACTATTTTAGCTAGTTTCTGTTGCTTTTTCTATATAATTTGTTTTCGTTTTGTTTTTTTTTCTTTTGTTTTCCTGTCTGCTTGGCTTGTTTCTATCGTACAGCACCTTGGTTGGCCCGCGTCAGCCTAAGTGCTCTATAAATAAAGTGGTATGGTATAAATAACAATCTAAGATTTAAAGCATAAAGCTATAAAAATTGTTTTAACAATAATTCCCTTGTGGCAAACCAGACCAACCAAAATGCACTCCCGTCAAGGACAATCTGCTATCCTTCCTTCAGCTCCACAAAACATTGACACAATTTTAATCTGCAAAAAACAAAAAATATAAATATTAACTTGTTTCAGGGTTATGAGCTGGGATCATTATCTCTTGTTTTATCACGGAGTTACAGGAAGCGGAAAAATAAGTTGTCAGACCCACATAAGTACAATATAAACTACAAATTCTGTGGCCTTGCTTGTCTAGCAGGCCATATCATGAGAATGTGTTTCATTAAATAAAATTAATCATAGCAGACTGTAGTTTTGAAACACGATACCAGGATTATTGACAGATCTTCACAGATCCATATGGGGGGCATGACCTTTTGCTGGACAGTTGGCGTGGTTGACTTCAAGACCTGTTCTCTTTGTCTTTCTGGAGAACCTGTTCAGCTCCCTCTTGTCACAGCATCCAGTGAGATCTTTGTTTCTGGGTGGGATCTTTGTTCATCATCGATCTTTCACACCCGGACCGCATATCCTGGCCATTTGTGTTTGATGACCTTGTTCTGACAGTTCTTTGTGAAAGTCTTTGTGGTGTCTTTTGTTCAGATAAAAGTCCAGTGCACAGCCCTCGTTCAGTGCCATAGTTTTTTAAGCCCCTCGAATGTTTAATTTGAGCAGGGCAGCCTGGGAGTCCAGTCATGGTGTTCTCGGTGAAGTCAGTGAGCCAGTTCTGGACGTGCCCTTAATATTAAATCTGATCCGATCCAATCAATAACCACAGTAGTTTGTGATTCAAAAATTCAGAAGTTGCATGTGTTCTTTGACATGGTCCTATCTTAATGTATGTACTACTAACTATGTGTTCTGCAAAGTGTCGTGAGGTCCATCAGACTTACGTTTCCTGCTTCCACAAACACCGTGAGGCCGCTTCTAAGAAAAAAAATGAGAAAATAGAAAAATGTAAAAATCCTTAACAAACCAGGTTCAAAGTAATCATGTTATTTCTATAAGCATATAACAACCTGCCCCCCACCGCTAGGATAAAAGGGGACTAATTATTACATACGCTAAATTAGTCAGGGGCAGTGCCTGGAGCTGACGGCGCTTAAAACTTATAATGGTTGAGCAGAAAGCATAAACCAGCAAACAGAAAATAATTCACCCCACATACAAGAAAACTCTCATAAACATCTATTGATATTAGCCATGTGATGACATTTAATACCCAATTTAAACAAACAAATCAGTTGTGCACATAAACAAACCCGAACGCTTCATTCCCCCACCATTTACATATCTGCAGCATTCCCAACATCTACACAGCTGCAGACAAACCCCATAAACCAAATCAAAAACCCAAACTGCACCAACTTTCAGTCCAAATGCTCTCTCAGATAAAAAGTTTGTTTGAAGCAGGATGAGGAAACGCCCACTCAATCCATCCAGGCGTCGGCGCGCCGAAATAAAAAGAAACAATCTCACCAGAGTCTCAAGGTCCTTTTAGCGTGCCTCCCCTGCAGTCCTGGGTAAAGGAAAAGTTACTGATCCACCGCGATCCCAACTCTAGGTGATACACAGTCCACAGGCAGTCCAGGGCAACGGCCTCACGCCAAATCCTTCTCAGCAGGTGCGCACTCCCAGGTGAGTCAGAGAGAGAGAGAGAGAGCAAGCGCCGTCACTTCCTCCTCCTTTTAAGTCCACTCCCCCACCGTCTCCAAAACATATTATTACAAAACAATTTACACAAACAAATAAACAAGTTCAAACTTTCATTTGGAACACACTTGTTACCTTGCAGGAGACAATAATTAATAATAAATGGTCATATTTGCAGCGTAGATAATATAACAAGATAAGGAAACCAATGAAAATAAATGGAAATAAATCTAACGCTGTATAAATTGATCAGTGACCATTACATTCCCCCCCCCCAGCCAGCGGCTTATCGGGGCCGTAGAAAGGTTTCATGTCGGCCACGTTGATCGTATCAACTTTACTATTATCTGTCATCCCTGACACACGGTAAGTAACAGGACTAAGCTGCCTCTCTACCCTCACAGGCCCTGACCATTTGGGTGCGAGTTTCGCAGAGAACTTAGCCGAAGCTTTGGACAAAGGGTGTGCCCTAACCCAGACTAGGTCACCGACTGTAAAGTGTACATCCCTACGTCGTGCATTATAATACCTAGCTTGTCGGGCTTTGGCCAGACCCACATGTCTGTTGACTTCCTTTTGTATTTGTGTTTGTGTATGCAATGTATGATATGTAGGCATGTCTGGTGTAGGTGCTTGGTGAATGAGACGCTCCAGAGGATCCTTTAACTTACGACCGAGGGCCAACATTGCTGGGGAAACACCAGTGGTCTCATGCACTGCTGAGTTTATAGCCAGCCTGAACTCGGGGAGCCATCTGTCCCAATCCTGGTGTTGACGTCCAACAAATGAAGCAATCATGGTCTTCAGGGTCCGATTGACTCTCTCCGTGAGGTTGGTTTGAGGGTGATAAGCAGTGGTCAGCTTTTGGACTACACCCCAAGAAGTGCACAAACTGGCTAACAGGCGGCTGGTAAACTGTGGTCCTCTATCCGACACCAAATATGCAGGCACCCCCCAGCGGGTAAATATGTCGTTCCTGAGGATGTGACACACTTTAGGGGTCTTGGCATCTCGTAAAGGGAATAGTTCCACCCATTTGGAGTAATAGTCCACCACCACCATCAACACAGTGTTCCTAGCTTTACTAGGAGGGAATGGCCCCATGAAGTCTACCCCCAACATTTCCCCTGGTGCACTAACGTCTGGTGACTCGAGATGTCCAGCAGGCTTCTGGTTAGTGCCCTTGTATTTTTGGCAAGTTTGGCAGACCCTGACATGACTCCATACATCCTTCCTTACAGTTGGCCACCACGCCACTTCCAAAATTCTTAGAAGGGTTTTAAGCCTTCCCAAATGGCCTCCCACTGGACTGTTATGGTAGTAGGTGAGGAAACTTGCTGCCAGATTGGCTGGGACAACCAGTTGGTAGTTGAATCCACCATATTTGGATGGAACGCCCCGGTATAAGACACCTTGTTGATAAACATGATGTATTCGTCCAGGCGTTGGAAGGGTGACGGTTTGTCCCAGCTCCATGCAAAGAGAATCAATTCTTTGGGCACTCTCAATATCTTGTAGTGAGCTGGGGAGATCTATCCAGTAGTCTTTTGCCATAGCAACGTTGATGGTACCTTCCTGCCCAGGTGGTGCACGTGACAGGGCATCAGGGACAGCATTACAGCACCCTCTTTTGTAATGCACCCGAAACGTGAATGCTTGCAGCCTTAATGTCCATCTAGTAAGCCGGGATGAGGTCTTTGGGCAGTTAAATGCCCAGGCTAGTGCAGCATGATCTGTAAACACATCAAACATCTCTCCTTCCAGATAGTGGCGCCATTTTTCAACTGCCCATACAACCGCTAGGCATTCCTTTTCAGAGGTGGAATAACGGAGTTCAGCCCCACGGAGTCCTCTAGAGGCAAATGCAATGGCTTTCTCCTCTCCCTCCACCATTTGCATCAGAACAGCTCCCAATCCCACATCGCTGGCATCACAATGTACCTGGAAGCCAAGGTGTGACTGTGGCTGAGCAAGGACTGGTGGAGATTGTAGCACTGTTTTGAGGTGTTCGAATGATGCTTGACACTCTGATGACCACTCCCAAGGTACATTCTTCTTTTTTAGATTATTTAGGGGAGCAACCAAGTCTGCCAATCTTGGTATAAATTTGTGGTACCAACCCACTAAGCCGAGAAACCTTTGAAGACCCTTTAAGTCAGTAGGAGGTGGGTAGTCAGAGATGGCCTGGATTTTACTTGGGTCTACCTCCACTCCTTTTCCAGAGACCACATGGCCGAGGAATCTGAGACTGGTCTGAAACAGACAACATTTCTTTATGTTTAAGGAGAGATGAGCATCATGGAGTTTTTTAAACACAGCCTCGAGATCTTGCAGATGTTGCTCAATGGTGTTAGAGAACACGATGATGTCATCGATGTAAACAAAACAGTTTTTTCCTTTTAGTTCTCCAAGAACTGTTTCCATTAATCGCTGGAAGGTGGCGCCGGCGTTCCTCAGGCCGAAAGGCATTACCTTAAACTGGAACAACCCTTTGTGAGTAATCATGGCTGTTTTTTTCTTGCTCTCATTGCTCATAGCGACCTGCCAATAGCCACTCTTGAGATCTAAAGAACTGAAAATTTGAGCACCTCGCAGAGACTCTAGGATCTCGTGTACCAGTGGCATAGGATATGCATCATGAAGAGTCTTTGCATTGAGTCCACGAAAATCCACACAAAAGCGTGGTGTGCCGTCTTTCCGTGGCACCAACACCACCGGCGCTGCCCATGGTGACGTTGATGGTTCAATTATGTTGTTTTGCAGCATTTTTTCCAGTTCAGCCTCAATAACAGCTTGTTTTTGGGGTGACACTCTGTAAGCTCGGCGTCTCACAGGAAGCTCGTCGGATGTCACAATGTGGTGGCTAATTATCTCGGTGGCTCCAACAGCCTCTGTCCAAACGGTGGGCCACTTCTGCAGCAGTGGCCGCACCTCTTCAGGCTGGTCTTCCAAAAGAGGGACAGCAGGTGTTTTAGCCTGTGAGTCTTCCACCACAGCCAGGTAAAAATTGACATATAACTGTGCATCCTTCCAACACAGCTCATCTCGTGATCTGACCTTGAATTTGTATTCCTTTCCATCCGGCAGCCCATAACTCCTGAGATGGGGCTTAAGGACAATCTGACTGGCATTCATAAAGTCCAACCCAAGTAGCAATGGCATACAAAGTTGTTCATCATTTATGACATGCACAGGGATGGTGATGTGGATGTCATGAAATCCTAGTAGCAGGACA
>JBBPBX010101792.1:0-12139 GCA_038048925.1 Garcialebias charrua
TAGAATTTGCTTCTCTTAACTCTGCTTCACTGATGTTAGCTTACTTGCATGGCACCACAGAACGTATGGGTAGCACACATACACAAGTTGCGTCTTGGACCAAATGGTTTTAGAAAATTTTGAGTCTGAAAAGTCACCCAAAATATCCTCTTAGCGGCTTAAATAGAGAGACCACAGAGAAGGAAAACATGGGCTTCTGATGCTCTGTTTTTTCTGCTGGAGCCAGACTCACCATCTTTGAATATGTTGTGGTATCCCTGTGGGACGTGTACACATTGGTCCCTGTCCAATATGACCCCGTTTTGGGGGGTGAAACGAAGGGGCTTTTACGCCTGCTTTTTCCAGCATACAATTACCCGCATGATGATGATGATGTGGAGCTTCTGGCTGACTCCTAATTATCACTGCCTTGCTATTCTGGAGTGTTACTCCTAACAAAACCCGCTGTGGGCCTGTTTACCTCTGTTCACCTTGGTTAACTAATCAAACTCGAGAACTCAGGCGCTCTTGTCTGAAAACAGAATGCCTGTGGAAGAGGACTGGTTTGGTTGCCCACCGGGAATATTTTAAAGAGGTCCTTGAAGCTTATAACAAGGCAGTTAGTGATTCATTCAACCTTTATTTATACAGGTTAGTCTCGTTGAGCCACGTGGACTCATTTGCAAGAGAGACCTGATTTCTAACAAAGAGTGAAGAGAAATAAAGGAGTTAACAACAAGTCAACAGAAAAAACAGAACAACACTATGCAAAAAAAGAAAATCAACAGTCTACATACATACAATATCAACAATGTGACATAGTAATGTGATGCCAGGTCATCTTATTTTAGCAATATCCTTCACCAGAACAAAAACAATCCTAAAGTGTTATTTAATATTATCAGCAGTATTGTATCTCCTCCAGCGCACCATGCTTCATTAACCTCAAACAATGACTGTAACATGTTCCTCAGTTTTTTTCATAAAGAAGTTGATGGACCTGAAATCCAATATATCTCGTAGCTTTGCTACCTTTCATGAAGAGCCTCAGTGTTCTGTCATTTTCTTCTTTTGTTCCATCCATCCATCCATTTTCGTCCGCTTATCCGGGGTCGGGTCGCGGGGGTAGCAGCCTAAGTAGGGAGGCCCAGACTTCCCTCTCCCCAGCCACTTGAAGCAGCTCCTTTGGGGGAATCCCAAGGCGTTCCCAGGCCAGTCGAGAAACATAGTCCCTCCAGCGTGTCCTGGGTCTTCCTCTGTGTCTTCTCCCGGTGGGACATGCCCGGAACACCTCACCAGGGAGGCGTCCAGGAGACATCCTAACCAGATGCCCGAGCCACCTCAACTGGTTCCTCTCGATGTGGAGAAGCAGCGGCTCTACTCCGAATCCCTCCCGGATGACTGAGCTTCTCACCCTATCTCTAAGGGAGAATCCAGACACCCTGCGGAGAAAACTCATTTCAGCCGCTTGTATCCGAGATCTCATTCTTTCGGTCACAACCCTAAGCTCATGGCCATAGATGAGGGTGGGAACGTAGATTGATCGGTAAATTTAGAGCTTTGCCTTTCGACTCAGCTCTCTCTTCACCACGACAGACCGGTACAGCGCCCGCTTCGCTGCGGATGCTGCACCTATCCGCCTATCGATCTCACGCCCCAGTTTTCCCTCATTCGTGAACAAGACCCCGAGATACTTAAACTTCTCCACTTGGGGCAGGACCTCCTCCCCGACCCGGAGAGGGCATGCTACCCTTTTCCGGCTCAAGACCATGGCCTCGGATTTGGAGGAACTGATCCTCATTCATTCAACCTTTATTTAGTCAGGTAAATCTTTTGAACCTCATGGGCTCATTTACGAAAGCGACCTGCTAAAACTAAAGAACAATGAACAGCAGTGATAGAATTTCATTAAACAATAAACAAACAAACAATAAACAATAGAAAACAAAAAGAGAGAAAAAAACAAAAGATTTTTTTGTTTTTTACTCATCCCGGCCGTATCACACTCGGTTGCAAACCGCTCCAGCAAAAGCTGTAGATCACGATCTGATGAAGCCAATAGGACCATTGTGCAGCCTTTGGTACCGTGGATCATAGTTGGTATTTCTGGCTCAACTTTTAACTGACTCACTTCATACCTATGTCACAGGACATTCTGCATCAAGATGGACAGGTTCTCCTTTGACTATGCCCCCTTAACTTGTGGGGTGCCACAAGGCTATCAGTTCTGGGTCCACTTTTGTTTTCCTTTTATATTCCACTTGCCAGCATTATTCACTCCTTTTCTGATATTTCTTATCACATTTATGCTAAAGACATTCAATTGTATTTTTCCTTTATACCACACCCAATGGACAAGTTGGCCAGCCTTGTCCAATGTTTGTACCAGATCAGTGACTGTCCGATTTTTTTTTTAGAAATTTCTTGGTTTTAAACATTCGTGAACTCAATGTTCACGAATGAGGGAAAACTGGAGCGTGAGATTGATAGGCGGATAGGTGCAGCATCCGCAGTGAAGCGGACGCTGTACCGGTCTGTCGTGGTGAAAAGAGAGCTGAGTCGAAA
This sequence comes from Garcialebias charrua, assembly GCA_038048925.1. Lineage (NCBI taxonomy): Eukaryota > Metazoa > Chordata > Actinopteri > Cyprinodontiformes > Rivulidae > Garcialebias > Garcialebias charrua. Next base: position 2,545 of record JBBPBX010101792.1, read on the forward strand.
GGCAAAGCTCTCAATTTACCGATCGATCTACGTTTCCACCCTCATCTATGGTCATGAGCTTTGGGTTGTGACCGAAAGAACGAGTTCTCGGATACAAGCGGCTGAAATGAGTTTTCTCCGCAAGGTGTCTGGACTCTCCCTTAGAGATAGGGTGAGAAGCTCAGTCATCCGGGAGGGACTCGGAGTAGAGCCGCTGCTTCTCCACATCGAGAGGAGCCAGTTGAGGTGGCTCGGGCATCTGGTTAGGATGCCTCCTGGACGCCTCCCTGGTGAGGTGTTCCGGGCATGTCCCACCGGGAGGAGACCCAGAGGAAGACCCAGGACACGCTGGAGGGACTATGTTTCTCGGCTGGCCTGGGAACGCCTTGGGATTCCCCCAGAGGAGCTGCTCCATGTGGCTGGGGAGAGGGAAGTCTGGGCCTCCCTACTTAGGCTGCTACCCCCGCGACCCGACCCCGGATAAGCGGAAGAAAATGGATGGATGGATGGTTTTAAACACTAGTAAGACAGAGATGTCGATTACAGCTCCCAGACACGTACATCCTAAAATCAGTCTGACAATTGCCTCTTTTTGCCCAGTAGCCAAATAAAAAATAAAAAATCTAGGAAGGAGTCAAGTCTACAAGCAATACAGAACGCAGCTGCCAGACTTCTCACCAAATCTAGCAAATAATGTCACATCACTTCGGTTCTATATTCACTACACTGGCTCCCAGTGGAGTTTAGAATTTGTTTTAAAGTTCTTGTGTGTTGATGTATTTAAATGGCCAAGCATCTGTTTATCTTTCTAGTTTTGTCTTCTTTCCCAGACACTGAGTCTCTTGGATGTTCCATGTATTAGGCTGAAAACTAAAGTCAAGTCATCTTTATTTATAGAGCACAATTTAAAACAGGTAAACTTATCAAAGTGCTTTACAATAGTATCAACAATAATAATAACAATATCAACAATATTTACAGTATCAATCAACGAGATTTGGATTAAAGAAAAAAAACACACAGCAGTAGAAATATACTCTTAAAATTTTTATACAACAGTATTAGAAACACCCCTTATGATGAATAATATAAATGGAGTCAATGTTCCCTTGCCCGGACGCGGGTCACCGGGGCCCCACTCTAAAGCAAGGCCCGGAGGTGGGGCACGTTGGCGAGCGCCTAGTGGCCGGGCTTTTACCCATGGAGCTCGGCCGGGCACAGCCCAAGGAGGAGATGTGGGTCCCCCTTCCCATGGGCTTACCACCTATGGGAGGGGCCAAAGGGGTCGGGTGCAATGTGGGATGGGTGGTAGCCGAGAGCGGGGACCCTGGCGGTCTGATCCTTAGCTACAGAAGCTGGCCATTGGGACATGGAATGTCACCTCTCTGGTGGGGAAGGAGCCTGAGCTAGTGTGTGAGGTTGAGAGGTTCCGGCTAGAAATAGTCGGACTCACCCCAACACATGGCTCTGGCTCTGGAACCAGTTTCCTTGAGAGGGGTTGGACACTCTTCCACTCTGGAGTTGACCCTGGTGAGAGATGCCGAGCAGGAGTGGGCATACTTGTTGCCCCCCATCTTGGTGCCTGTACGTTGGGGTTCACCCCGGTGAACGAGAGGGTAGCCTCCCTTCGCCTACGTGTGGGGGGACGGGCTCTGACTGTTGTTTGTGCCTATGCGCCAAACGGCAGTGCAGATTACCCACCCTTTTTCCGGCTCTCGACAAAGCAAGTCGCATATCTTTTTGCTCCTACCCTCCCTAAGTTTTCCTCCTCCCTGCTTGCTTTTTGTCTCGTCCGTGACTCTTCAGCGCTCACTCGAACCAATTTGCGATGGAGTTAATAAATTGGGCTGTTTCATCTATAGATAAGATTTTTTCCACGAAGCGGACCGGGCCAGGAGAAGCGGCCTGCCCCTCTGACACGCACGCTGTCGGATACATGATGGACTCAACCCATGTGTTTGACCGTCCTGTCTGTCGAAGACGTGGAAGATTTGTGGATTATTGGGATATTGGTGGCAGCTGCTCTGTTTTTTGGCGTGAGCGGAGCTGTCTGTTACTGGAAGATCAGGAAGGCTTCGGCAGCTATCGGCGCACTGGCCAAACTTCCTGATCAGCAAGAGTCTGATCCGGGCTGTGAGCTCCTCAACCCAGCTGTTGTACGAGCTGAACCGCACAATGGGAGCGGTAGACCACCGTGGACCTGCGTTGCGCTTTGGAACTCGTTTACAGCCGCCCGGCATTAATCAGGGCACGGACGGGGGTTCGTAGCTTCGGAAACTCATCTGATTCGGCGATTTTGGACCTGAACAGCACCTGGACTCTGGAAGGTTGCAGTCAAAAAGAACACTGTGGCCTGGATTGAAGATAAACAATAACTATCTAATCTAGTTTCTGCGCGACCTTGGAAAAGAAGAAGGCTGTTTGCTAGGAACTATTCTCCTGGAGTGAAGCTGAGAGACACTGCTGACCCCCCCCCTCCCTCCCCAGAGGTCTCTGGGAGTGCGCTCGGAGGCGCCAAGCATAACAACTGCTGAACTGTGTTATCTGAGTGCTGCTCACAGACTCTTTTGATCTCCTTGCATGTCGTCAAATCTGCAACAATGTCTTGTCTGGTTGTGCTTATTGCTGATAGAGTTTTTGGGACTTTATCATGGAGTGTCTTAAGGCAATCTTTGATAGATTCTTTTTTTGAATATCACAAATGATACCTATTGTGTTTTTCCTTTTTCCATATCTGTGACCTTCATCCGGAGACGGATGAGCGCGGCCGCGCAGAAGAACATGTCATGTGTTTGGAAATGCTGCAGCTTGCATACTCTCCCTCTCTGGACGACTGTGCTACATAATCACGTTGTATTAATTAACTGGTGCAATGTTAATAAATAAATCTCTTATCTCTCTTTTTGGAGTCCTTGGTGGGGGTATTGGAGAATGCATCTCCTGGGGACTCCCTTGTTCTACTGGAGGACTTCAACACTCACGTGGGCAATGACAGTGAGACCTGGAAGGGTGTGGTTGGGAGGAACGGCCCCCCTGATCTGAACCCAAGTGGTGTTCTGTTATTGGACTTCTGTGCTCGTCATGGATTGTCCATAACGAACACCATGTTCAGGCATAAGGGTGTACATATGTGCTCTTGGCACCAGGACACCCTAGGTCGCAGTTCAATGATCGACTTTGTTGTCGTCTCATCTGATCTGCGGCCGCATGTCCTGGACACTCGGGTGAAGAGAGGGGCGGAGCTGTCCATTGACCACTACCTGGTGGTGAGTTGGCTCCGATGGTGGGGGAGGATGCCGGTCAGACCTGGCAGACCCAAATGTGTTGTGAGGGTCTGCTGGGAACGTCTGGCAGAGTCTCCCGTAAGACGGAGCTTTAACTCCCACCTCCGGGAGAGCTTTGAACACGTTTCGAGGGAGGCGGGGCACATTGAGTCCGAGTGGGCCATGTTCCGCGCCTCTATTGTCGAGGTAGCTTATCAGAGTTGTGGACGCAAGGTTGTTGGTGCCTGTCGTGGTGGCAACCCTCGAACCCGGTGGTGGACACCGGCGGTGAGGGATGCTGTCAAGCTGAAGAATGAGTCCTATTGGGCCTTTTTGGCCTGTGGGACCCCGGAAGCAGCAGATAGGTACCGACAGTCCAAGCGGCATGCTACTCGGGTGGTTGCTGAGACAAAAACTTGGGCGTGGGAGGATTTCGGAGAGGCCATGGAGAATGACTTCCATACGGCTTTGAGGCGATTCGGGTCCACCATCCGGCGTCTCGGGGGGGGAGCGGTACGCGACCAACACCATTTATGGTGGGGATGGCGTGCTGTTGACCTCAACTCGGGATGTTGTGAGTCGGTGGGCGGAATACTTCAAAGACCTCCTCAATCCTACTGGCACGTCTTCCACTGATGAAGCGGAACCTGGGGACTTTGGGTCAGGCTCTCCAATCTCTGGTGCTGAGGTCACCGAGGTGGTTAAAAAGCTCCGCGGTGGCAGGGCTCCGGGAGTGGATGAGATTTGCCCTGAGTTCCTTAGGGCTCTGGATGTTATGGGGTTGTGTTGGCTTACGCGACTCTGCAATATCGCATGGACATCGGGGGTAGTTCCCTTGGATTGGCAGACTGGGGTGGTGGTTCCCCTATTTAAAAAGGGGGACCGTAGTGTGTGTTCGTACTATAGGGGATCACAATCTTAAGCCTCCCTGGTAAGGTCTGATCAGGTGTTCTGGAGTGGAGGGTCCGTCGGATAGTCGAACCTCGGATTCAGGAGGAGCAGTGTGGTTTTCGGGCTGGTCGTGGAACACTGGACCAGCTCTACACCCTCAGCAGGGTCCTGGAGAGTACGTGGAAGTTTGCCCAACCAGTTTACATGTGATTTATGTACTTGGAGAAGGAATTTGACCGCGTCCCTCGGGAGGTTCTGTGGGGGGTACTCCGGGAGTATGGGGTACCAGACCCATTTATATGGGCTGTTAGGTCCCTGTACGACCGGTGTCAGAGCTTGGTCCACATTGCCGACAGTAAGTCAGGCTTGTTTCCAGTGAGAGTTGGACTCTGCTAAGGTTGCCCTTTGTCACCGATTCTGTTCATAACTTTTATGGACAGAATTTCTAGGCGCAGCCAAGGTGTTGAGAGGATCCGTTTTGGTGACCTTAGAATCGCTTCTCTGCTTTTTGCAGATGATGTGGTCCTATTGGCTTCATCAGGTCATGATCTACAGCTTTCGCTGGAGCGGTTTGCAGCCGAGTGTGATACGACCGGGATGAGGATCAGTTCCTCCAAATCCGAGGCCATGGTCTTGAGCCGGAAAAGGGTAGCATGCCCTCTCCGGGTCGGAGGAGGTCCTGCCCCAAGTGGAGGAGTTTAAGTATCTCGGGGTCTTGTTTACGAATGAGAGAAAACTGGAGCGTGAGATCGATAGGCGGATAGGTGCAGCATCTGCAGTGAAGCGGGCGCTGTACCGGTCTGTCGTGGTGAAGAGAGAGCTGAGTCGAAAGGCAAAGCTCTCAGTTTACCGATCGATCTACGTTCCCACCCTCATCTATGGTCATGAGCTTTGGGTTGTGACCGAAAGAACGAGATCTCGGATACAAGCGGCTGAAATGAGTTTTCTCCGCAGGGTGTCTGGACTCTCCCTTAGAGATAGGGTGAGAAGCTCAGTCATCCGGGAGGGACTCGGAGTAGAGCCGCTGCTTCTCCACATCGAGAGGAGCCAGTTGAGGTGGCTCGGGCATCTGGTTAGGATGCCTCCTGGACGCCTCCCTGGTGAGGTGTTCCGGGCATGTCCCACCGAGAGGAGACCCAGAGGAAGACCCAGGACACGCTGGAGGGACTATGTTTCTCGGCTGGCCTGGGAACGCCTTGGGATTCCCCCAGAGGAGCCGTTCCAAGTGGCTGGTGAGAGGGAAGTCTGGGCCTCCCTACTTAGGCTGCTACCCCCGCGACCCGACCCGCGGAAGAAAATGGATGGATGGATGGAGTATTAGAAATGAAAACACTGGATAATATATACATAATCAGCTCACACAGTGTGAAACACACAGGAAGGGAGGTGGCCTCCTAATGTTGGGGGGCAGGTTGTTCCAAAGTTTGGGGGCAAAGATTGAAAACGCCCGATCTCCTCAGAGCTTCAGTCATGTTTTAGGAACAGCCAAAAGCACCTGATCGGATGATCTCAGGGCCCAAGCGAGAACACATGGTTCCAGCTCACTCACCCCCTAAAGGGGACAGGGCCTTTCAGTCAGTGGCACCAAGGTTGTGGAACAGTTTGCCTTGTAGCTTCGTTTTGCTGACTCTGTGGAGGTTTTTAAAAAGCAACTAAAAACACTTTTATTCACCTCGGCTTTTATGTCATGATTTTATTGTGCTTCTTACGCTTGTTTTGTTGAGAAGGCACTCTACCCTTTTCCGGCTCAAGACCATGGCCTCGGATTTGGAAGAACTGATCTTCTTTCCATAAAGTAATTTTTTTTTCTGAGTCAAAGCTTGGTCCCAATTGTCACACAGGCACATTTTTTAACAAATAGCTGTCACTGTACAAATGTTTCAGAAATAATATGAAGTTTTTTCCCTGCATAACAAAACCAAAAACACACATGTGCACTTAAAATTTAAACATAAAACATACAGAGCAAAATGAAAAACATGACTTGCTCTTTAAAAAGTCAGAGTCTAATGCAGCTTTAGACCTAATGTATCATTTTCAGACCTATCAATAAATTCATGTCATACCAGAGTGGCTTCACTCAGTCCTATGTGGTTCACACCAACAAAGACCGTAACTAACCCCTATTGTGAGGAATTGCTAGGGCAATCTGCATGCATCTAGCTTAGCTCAGCAGCTGAGAGTAGATTCATATGCAAACCTGAGTCTCAGCTTTATCATTCAAACCCCCACACTCTCTGTTCTTTGAACTGAGAAAGCTTATCAGATGAGAAGCAAAACGTCTTCTGTTACAAATAAAGTCCAGTAATTTTTTTTTGTCTTTAACTTTTTAACTTAAAAAAAGTATAGTTCATATAGATCATTTGAACCCCCACACTCTCTGTTCTTTGAACTGAGAAAGCTCCTCAGATGAGAAGCAAAACGTCTTTTGTTACAAATAAAGTCAAGTTGTTTTTTTGTCTTTAAAGTGGACCACAGATTCAAAATTCACTTTTTAATGGTTTTTTTACTCAACTTTGGGTATGTACTTCATAAAAAAACAGTCCTAAGGCCAAAGAAATGCACCCAGTGGTTTATTTACTCTAAGTAGATTTATTTGTCTGTGATAGAAACACTTCATTCTCACTTCCTGTGGTTTGTGACATCACAAACCGCAGCCACAACCCACACCAAACCTGAGTCCAGCCCCTCACCTGATTCCTGATTTCATCTCATCTTTTGTTTAAATGTTCTTAATTTCATGTGTACAGCACTTTGTTGCAGCTGTGGTTGTTTTAAATGGCTTTATAAATAAAGTATAATTGTTATTTTTACGTTTCAGTTCAATTTTTAGCGATCGCTCCCAACGCGCAGCCGGCAGAAATAAAACGAGCAGACCGCCGGCGAAGGGACCATCTGCGTGCGGGAACTGCTGGAAGCTGCTGGCTTTTGAGGTCCGTGGGGTCCGGTCAGAGGTTGCCTCATACGGATAAATTAACTGGAGACACTCGGTGAACTTTGTGTGTGTGTGGACTGAAGCAGCGATCGCTCCCAAAAGCGCCGCATGCAACGAGCGGTTAACTGGCGGTGTGCCGGAGGAGGAAGAGCTATCATTAGCCTCGGAGGTGGGCTAATGCTAAAAGGAGCAGCAAATGGCGGCGCGCGCAGAGGGCTTTCGGTAAGTTATCTTAAGCTAGCACTAACAGGAAGTCAAATGAGTAATTAAAAAAGAGCTAATTTTAAAACAACAACATATTCGAGATACTGGCTCTGCTTCCTCAGTGGAAGACATGCCAGTAGGATTGAGGAGGTCTTCGAACTACTCCACCCACCGACTCACAACATCCCGAGTTGAGGTCAACAGCACGCCATCCCTACCATAAATGGTGTTGGTCGTGTACCGCTTCCCCCCCCCTGAGACGCCGGATGGTGGACCAGAATCGCCTCGAAGCCATACGGAAGTCATTCTCCATGGCCTCTCCGAACTCCTCCCACGCCCGAGTTTTTGCCTCAGCAACAACCCGAGCCGCATGCCGCTTGGACTGTCGGCACCTATCTGCTGCTTCCGGGGTCCCACAGGCCAAAAAGGCCCAATAGGACTCCTTCTTCAGCCTGACAGCATCCCTCACCGCCGGTGTCCACCACCGGGTTTGAGGGTTGCCACCACGACAGGCACCAACAACCTTGAGAACTCATAAGACCATTGTTGTCAATATTGTTGCCAATATTTTGCGCATGCTTTTGTATCCACTCATCTAATTGCGTCCATGTTGATGTAATAATTGTTAATCATGTGTGTTTGGTGGGAATAATAATTATTTTCACATCATGAACAGTTTCTCAGAATCACCTGTAAGTGTCGCCAATGGAACCAAAACCACAGAAACGTGCGTACGCCAGCCTTGGAGTTGCCGTGGGGCTGCGTACATTTCCACGTTCAATTCTGTTTTGATACATACGGAGTTTTGCGTGGAAAATGGCGTACGCAAGGTATTTGTGCGTACGCACCGTTGATACATGAGGCCCCTGGACTTTATGTTTACACCTTGAAATGCAAATGTGCACCTTTTCCTTTTCAATTTTTAAAACTTGGAAGGGATTCATTTTAAATGCTGCTGTTTTGTAAACGGTTTTTGAGCTGCACCTTAATTTTATATAAAAATATTGAAGTTCTCAAGACCTTGTTTTATGACTTTGTAAACATATCTTTCAGAATACTTTAAAAATAATTTTTAGCATATAAATAGTATTGTGCAAGTATTGTTAAGCAAACTTACAAGTGTAACCTAACAATTACAATGACAACACGGTATTAGTTTTAGAAATTCAAAAATTTAACTTAAATGATAAAATAAACTGTAAACTAGAAGTAAATAGCAAGTGCATTGGGAGCATATGAAAAAGTGTACTAGTTGTATACTTTAAGTATACTTCAATAAACTAAAATATGAACTTGAAGTACACTATAAGTACATTGGAAGTCTAATTAAAAGTGTACTACTAGTATACTTTAAGTATACTTCAATAAACTAAAATATGAACTTGAAGTACACTATAAGTACATTGGAAGTCTAATAAAAAGTGTACTACTAGTATACTTTAAGTATACTTCAATAAACTAAAATATGAACTTGAAGTACACTATAAGTACATTGGAAGTCTAATAAAAAGTGTACTACTAGTATACTTTAAGTATACTACAATAAACTTAAGATAGGCCAATTTAGTCGCAAAAAAGTATATTGTAAGTAAACTGTGAGTATACTTAAAAGTACACTTAGAGACATATACTTTATATACTTAAGTATACTTAACAACATATACTTAAAGTATACTTCTTTTTGGTAAGGGTATGGACAGTTCTCTTTATTTAGGGACAAGCCCTATTTGTCACTGGGACAATTTTACTTTTTAATGAAGAGGCCCATTTTTATCAGTGGCAAATCTTATATTTTTATTTTTAAAAAGGCCTCTTTTTTCACTGACACATTCCAGTTTTTATTTTCAATTTAGAATTATTTCATTATACAGATATGTGCAAAGGCTCTGTTGATGTTATTCACTGTTTACAGAAAGATTTAATGCCTGTGTCTAAATAAAAAATCTGTTCAAAGTGCAATCTAATCTACTCTTAGTAGAAAATGTTTTATCATCAGGTGTAATGAAAAACATGAACTCAAGCTACCTTTAATTTTTTAAGTATAGTGTTGTGTGAGATTCATTTTAAATTGTGAAAAGTGAGCTTCACTTATAGTCAGTGTTGTATAAAGTATCTCAAAGTGTTACTTGTGTAAAAGTTCAACTATCTAACTTTTACCAAAGTAAATTTTACTTTAAGAGTATTACTTGACTTAAAGTCATAAAGTACCGTACATTTACTGTACTTAAGTAACAAAAGTAAATTTCTCATATAAAATATACTTAAGTATTAAAAGTAAAATATTGAGTAAAAGTGAGCTATTACAATTTCCAAAATAAAATTT
>JBBPBX010101800.1:0-12138 GCA_038048925.1 Garcialebias charrua
CCCGAGTTAAATACATCTGTGTGATGTTTTATTCAAAGGAATACGGGTACCCTCTTCAGAGGAATGACTGGCTCTCTTCCTGACCTGTCTGCTTCGAGTGGCAGAGGTATACTGTACTGCGATTTGGACACATCATCTGTCACCAACAGAGGGTGTCTGGCAGCGACTGGATGGAAGATCAAAAAATAATCAGACAGAACTGTGACCACTTCTATTTTATGTTTTGAATAGGTTGTGTGCTGTAGATACTATGAAATTCAAAAGAAAAAAAAAGACACTTTGTTTTATTACAATTTATCATTTGAAGAATTTGTTTGTTCTGATTTGTTTTACACAAAATAAATGAATTTCAAGTTGCACTAAGGTCAGCTCTGGCCTGTAATTTAGTTTGTTTAGCTTGCCCGTGTTTTTTTTATAAAAGCAAGTGAAATGTGAAAAACAAGAAATGTTTATTTGTCTTCACATTTATTCATGAAATTTGATAACATGCAATCAGTTCATAACAATAAAAATACATTTAAATGCTTCTGTGAGAACTAATTTCGTGTGGACAATGTCCATCAGAAATTTTATTTGTCTTCACATTTATTCATGAAATTTGATAACATGCAATCAGTTCATAACAATAAAAATACATTTAAATGCTTCTGTGAGAACTAATTTCGTGTGGACAATGTCCATCAGAAATTCTTTCCCTTAGCCCATGCACTGACGAGGTTTATTTTGATAATTAACCAGGCAAGCCACTGTAAAAAGTTCATTAAATATGTAAAAAAGCTAAGTCTGGTCCTCTGGACATTCAAAAAAGCAAAAAAAAAAAAAACTGTCTACAGTATTTGTTTTTTGAATGTCCAGAGGACCAGACTTAGTTTTTTTTTTTTTTTATATATTTTTCTACCTGGAGCATGCATCAGGGTAAGTTTATTGTAAAGCGCTTTGGGGCTCCTCACAGGGGGCTGGAAAGCGCTATATAAATAAGCTCCATTTACCAAGTTCATTAATACTTGAAACAATTGATAGTGGGATATCAATTGTTGATATCACGCTATCAACAATGTTATGCATATATACACACTATATGTATACACATATGTGTATATACACATATGTGTATATACACATATATGTGCATATGCACATAATATATACTGTATGTATATACACTTACATCTGTATATATGCACATATATATGTATACACTAATATATTGTGTATACACATAATATATATGTTTATATACACATACATGTGTATATAGACATAATATATATGTGGATATACACATACATCTGTATATATACACACAATATATATGTATACACGTATATATTGTGTGTACAGTATATACACAATATATATGTGTATATACACATCCATCCATCCATCCATTTTCTTCCGCTTATCCGGGGTCGGGTCGCGGGGGTAGCAGCCTAAGTAGGGAGGCCCAGACTTCCCTCTCCCCAGCCACTTGGAGCAGCTCCTCTGGGGGAATCCCAAGGCGTTCCCAGGCCAGCCGAGAAACATAGTCCCTCCAGCGTGTCCTGGGTCTTCCTCTGGGTCTCCTCCCGGTGGGACATGCCCGGAACACCTCACCAGGGAGGCGTCCAGGAGGCATCCTAACCAGATGCCCGAGCCACCTCAACTGGCTCCTCTCGATGTGGAGAAGCAGCGGCTCTACTCCGAGTCCCTCCCGGATGACTGAGCTTCTCACCCTATCTCTAAGGGAGAGTCCAGCCACCCTGCGGAGAAAACTCATTTCAGCCGCTTGTATCCGAGATCTTGTTCTTTCGGTCATAACCCAAAGCTCATGACAATAGATGAGGGTGGGAACGTAGATCGATCGGTAGTATAAGTTCAATCCGTAGGGATTGCATATATACACATATATGTGCATATACACATAATGTTTATATACAGTACACATACATGTGAATATACACATAATATATATGTGTATATACACATACATGTGTATATATGCAATCCCTTCGGATTGCACGCTCAATGTGAACTCGCAGACGAGCAATTTTCTGTCTGGAGGATCCTCCGTGGAAAATTAAAAGAATCCGAAAAAAAAAATAAAAAAATCCGAAAGACAAAGTCCGTGGAAACTTAAAAGACCATTACATCAGCATGTTTAGGGACACAACAGTGTTCGTGATAATGTTTAACTTGCTTCTGAAACGCGAGTTTCTCTTTTCTAGCTGTCTAAGTTCCTCAAAGCGGAAGCTAGCGAGCCGCATCCGCTCAGGCGGATGTGACGTCAGCGCCGTAGGTGCAAAGAGCCTATTAAGGTAAAGAGGTCAGCTTAATATTGACCTCCTCAAAATGCTTTACATCTGGGTGGCACCGTATGTGTTTAAAGACACAATATGGTGTCTCCCTCATGTTTGCTTCATAAGTGAATAAGGTTCCTCCAATAGAACATTCAGTAGCGAGCGTGAAGCATCAGAGATCTGCTCCCCCAAGGCCCGAGGCAGACGAAGGGGCGATCAAAGCCCAAGACCCCTAGAAGGACCCCGAGCCCAGAGTCCCCAGGGCCACCCGAACAGGACGAGCCACTCACCCACTCCCCAGATCCGACCAAGGAGGAGAACCGGACAAGCTCCACCAGCGACTACACACAATGACCCCCGGGAGGCCAACAGCGACAAACCCACAGGCCCCGCCGGAGCCTGCTGCAAGAGCCCGCTGCACTGACGTAGCCCCTGGCCCGGACACCGAGGCTCGGGCACCGGGGACGCCCACCCCTCAGGCCCAGACCCGATAGGACCAGAGGACCCGAGCCCCACCAGGCAGCCACCAGGCCGAGCCGACACACGCCCAAGCGCCCAACCCCTGAAAGCGACAACAAGGGCCCCCAGCACGCCCGCAGGCAAAAGGACACCCACCCGGGGGCCACGTGGTAGGAGCGCAACACCAAGTAGCCTCAGATGTAACAGAGAGGGGGCAGTCCAAATCTCAGCCTGACACTTAAACATTCATACACAGACACACTCATTCAGACCCACCCTCATCCTCACTCACACAAAGACAAACAATAACGACACGTTCCATTCATAATCCCGATGCACACTCTATACCCCCTAGGTCCAAAACATATACCTGCCCCCTACATGGGGCAGCCCACACCCAAACCCAGGAGGTAGGCCCATTCATTCTGGGGCGGAGAGTAGCCGACATCCAAGATTCGGCCCAACCCGTGCCCTGCCGATGATACAAAGTGCCCTCTCCCTGCATGGTGAAGTGTAGAGGTCCGAGGTGGTGGGAAGGCTGCTCCCCACAGTTAGTAGAGTTGTAGAGAAAAGGGAGTTTTAATAGATTTTTTTTTTTTTTAGAAAAAGTTGTGTTTATTGACTGCACTTAAATAGATACATAAAAGGACTAAAACAAATGTGTGGCTCATTTTCCCCCATAATGTCGTCCAAGGGTTAAAGAATGTCAAGGTCCAAATGGAGACGGTTCAAGGGCCACTTCTGGCCCTCAAGACGCAGTTTTTCCAACCTTGAGCCCAATGCTGTAGAACCAGATCAGACAACCAGAGATCATGGATGGATTTAAGCAGGCTCTTCTCAAACTCTGTTTACAGAATGCATTTTTCACCCATTGGCAAACTCATTTCTGCTCTTAATCTGTGGCAGCAAACCACTGACAAGTCGTTAGCTTTCTCCCTTTGAGCTCTACAGGGAGCTCTGAGGAGGAAGAAGGCACTTATTTCCCAATGCCTTCCTGCTCAGGATGTCCCATTTGACACAGAGGCAGTGCCATCCCTCCTGTGAAGCTGTATATATTTTTTTAGGTTAACAGATTTTCACCAAGCATTATTACACATCTATCATACACATTTGTAGACCCCAAAACAGGAAACAAGTCAGATCTTAAAGCTTTCAATTCTGCTTGATGTTTTCAGAAATCCCATTATTTCAATAGGTTTGTCTCATGTCTGACGTTGTGGGAGCAGAGGTTCTCTCCCTGCAGAGGTCGTGCTGACACGTCGCTGGAGCCACATCTACCTACTCCAAGGCTGTCCATGACAGAAAAGTCAGGATAAATGTCCTTTTTGTAAAACAAGACACAGCCTCATTCATTCATTTTCATTCAACCTTTATTTAGTCAGGTAAATCTTTTGAACCTCATGGGCTCATTTACGAAAGCGACCTGCTAAAACTAAAGAACAATGAACAGCAGTGATAGAATTTCATTAAACAATAAACAAACAAACAATAAACAATAGAAAACAAAAAGAGAGAAAAAAACAAAAGATTTTTTTTTTCTTTTTTTTAACAAAGTATCAAAAAACTAGCAAAACATTATAAGGTAGACGTATAAAATCAAAGACAGGAACAAATCTGCATTGGTTTTTGCCAGGATTCCAACAGATTCTGAAAACCATTTAGAGAAGTCAAGGTCGAGAGCTTCAGATCTTTTTGTAAGATATTCCATGAAGCAGGAGCAGAGTAGGAGAAGGCCCTTTTTCCAAGTTCAGTCCTCACTGACGGAACACTGCAGGTAATCATGTCCTGAGAGCGCACACTGTAGCTGCACTCACGCAAAGACATGTAGGAGGAGATGTATGAGGGCAGCAGACCAAGAAGTGATTTAAAGATGAAAATGTACCAGTGGAAGAGTCTGCGTGAGGTTAATGATGTCCAGTTAACCAGTGAATACAGGGTGCAGTGGTGGGTACGATAATCACAGCCAGTTATGAATCTTAGTGCACCATGATAGACAACATCCAACATCTGCAGGGTGCTTGTAGGAGCATTCATGTAGAGAATGTCACCGTAATCAATGGAGGGAAGGAAAGTCACAGACACAAGGCGTTTCCTAACATTCAGTGATAGACATGATCTGTTTCTGAAAAAGAAACCCAGTTTAACTTTCAATTTCTTCACTAGGTTTTCCACGTGGAGTTTAAAAGAGATGTGAATCGATCAGGATACCCAGATATTTATAGGAATCAACAAACTCAATAGGGACACCATTTGAAGATAAAATCAGAGGAGGATCTGCTTGCTTCATTGCTTCACAGACAACACATCCAACATCTGAATGCAGAATCGGATACCTAACATATATCACGGCAGCGCATGCACAAGTGCAGCAGTTCAATGAGTGCCATTCTGTTTTCTTCAGCGAACCCTACAGAAGAATACAGATATTCAAATGAGAGTTTGGCATTTTCTCCACGATGCTCAGATGAATAATTCAGGCCTGATCTTCAGACGTGGGGGCATGAATTGAACATACAGTGCATCTCTCAGATGGCCGTCTCTGTCTGCCGTGCATGAATGGGTTGAACTATTTGTTTCAGCACTCGTTGAGTTTGGACGCGCTGTACATGGACTGTCTGGTCGTTACGTAATGTAAGGGGGTCAAGCAGAACATGATCATAAAGACGACCCCGCAGGCCTTCTCTCACTCTCCCTGTCCTTTCATTAACATTATCTATAGCCTGTAAGCGCTTCATGAGTGTTAGTGGAGTGTCTGAAGGCGCTCTAATCCCCGTGTTGCTCTTTATTCTGCCCATGACGCTCATCCCCTCCGTTTCNAGCAGAACATGATCATAAAGACGACCCCGCAGGCCTTCTCTCACTCTCCCTGTCCTTTCATTAACATTATCTATAGCCTGTAAGCGCTTCATGAGTGTTAGTGGAGTGTCTGAAGGCGCTCTAATCCCCGTGTTGCTCTTTATTCTGCCCATGACGCTCATCCCCTCCGTTTCAGATCCTGAAACCTCGTTAATCCCCCGGTGGCAGCGCACAAGGGGCCCCCAGCTGTTGAATCCCATGCCGCGCTGCTTCTTGCCTGGCTAATTTGAGACTGCTTGGGATGCTATTGATGTCACCCAGCACCATCCAGTTAAGGAAGTTTTCCTTTTTTTAATTCTTGCACTCTTTCTCTCAGTGTCCTTTGTGTCTCAGTTCTTCTCTTTGCCCCGTCAGTCCTGGCGGCTGATGAAACTCTGAGCTGGCACCGAGTAAAGCCCTTTGTTCCCTCTGTAGCATTAAGAGTTGATGTCCTTTTTCACACAACTAATGTGCCACAGAGCCCGTCCTCCTCTCCATATAACGGCTGAATAGAAGTGCAGCGGAGGAGGCTGAGATGAATGTGACACCAAGAGCAATTTGAACTAAGTAGAACAGGGTACACAGACTTAGTACTTGAAGGATGGCACATTAAGAATACTTTGGTTCAGTGAGCAGTGCTTAACAATGCCTCGAAATGCAGGGTAGCTTTCTCTGACTTGTTTTAATGAGAGGAAGGAGGTAGGCGGAGGCAGATAGGAAGAGGAAGGGTGGAGGGCGATGATGTGAGAAAAAGATTAGCTCTGTTTTTTTTTTCTTCTTTCTGAGCTCCCTGAACACACAGCTGATATTGGACACCTTGGTGCCACTGTTTCCCATGATAATACTGGTAATTTCAAGGACTATGAAGAAAAATGACATTGCATTCGTGAAAACTACTGTAACTGTGTTTTTGTTTTTTATTGCCCTTAACCAATGCCGTTCATTTGTCTGCCATGACAGTAAAATATCTCCTGATCCACTGGATGAGTTTTAATGAAACTCTCAGAAAGTAATCATTTGGTCGACCTCTACAACCAGTTCACTTTTAAAGTCAACCCAGTTCAAGACGACCACCACAACCAACCCCAAAATGATGATAACTCTGGGATTTTTACAAACATTTGGTTTGAATATCTACTTATTGTGTGATGTGTTAAAAATTAAAGTACATTTTGACATTGATATAGCTAAAAACAGAAATTTCAAACAGAAAATTTAAAAACGCCACTTTGTTTAATAAAGTTTCAACATAAATTTGAATATTGTAAAGCAGTGTTCCCCAAACTACGGCCCGCCCCCACATTTGGTCCGGCCCCCTGACACAGCGCTCTCATGAGACTTTAGGACAGCAGTGGAGCTGTCGGTGCACAGTAAACATGGATGGAAAACTAGCAAACAAGCAAACAAAAACTTATTATTTTCACACAGAGTGGGAGGAGGAGTGTTCTCAGTGTCAGAAGTGCCACTAAGGTAGAGGCACATTTATTTTATACAGCTTGCACCAGATGACACCATCCTGCTGCACAGAGCAGCTGCCTAGTTTTGATATTTAGGTTTTATTGAGGTTTGAAATAGTTGTTGGAGATTTGTAAATCTGCACCTTTGTAAGTCACTTTTTGTAAATAGTTAGTGTAAATGAGGGAGTTTTATATTGTTCAGTTCATTGTTTATTCGTTTCTTTAAAAAATATGGTGTGCTTTTCAAATATTGCGTCCTTTTACTTTGATAAAATACTTTAATTAAATAAAACTAGCAACACATTACGTTCTGTTTTATTTACTTTAAAGAAGTGAGGAGTAGGGAGATGAAAAATTTTGTTTTTTGATACTGAGACTGGACGAGTAGCTCTCGGCAAACTGCCGACTTCAAAAGTAACTCTTGGTTCAAAAAAGGTTGGGCACCTCTGATTTAGGCACTCCTGCAATCGTCACACTTTTTCCTGTTAAAAACTGACTCCGGCCCCCCACCAGAGAAGGGAAAAGTTATGTGGCCCTCACAGGAAAAAGTTTGGGGACCACTGTTGTAAAGACCTACATGCATGTTTTTATTTAAATCCCTTAACTTTTTTTGTCAAATTTTTATTCATTAAAAAAAATACGACACAAAACCACATAACAAAGTATGTCTATACAACATATAAATAAAATGAAGGGTAGCAATGAGAAGAAAAAAAACATATTTTATCTGCCCCCTCTTACAATCAGTCAAATCAAACAACAGTCATCTTTAAGTGATTTAACAAAAAAGAAAGAAAAAACAAAACAATTCACCTAACTATCGAACTACAAAGCAACATAATTGTACTTCATTTATATTTTTGCAATAGTCCAGCTTTGATCATTTTCTTAAATGTAATAATCGTTTGTGCATTTTTTACTTCAGTCTCCAAACCATTCCACAATCCAATCCCTTGAACTGAGGTTGACCGACCCTTCAAACTGGTACTATATTTTGGTTTAACAAATATTTCTATACCCTTGAGATTATAACCGCTCCGCCGTTTAACAAAATGCATTTGGATATTTTCAGGCAGTTCATTTTTATGAGCTCTATACATAACTAATAAAATATTATGATCCACCAAGTCATGAAACTTCAACAATTTCAGTTGATCAAAAAATGTGTTAGAAGGGTGACAATAATGTTTTCCAGTGATTATTCTAACAGCTTTTTTGTAGCAAAAAAAAGAGATTTGTGAATGTTTTACAAGTTTTACCCCAAACAACAATACAATAAATCAAATGTGGAACAATAAATGTATTATACAACAAATACAGAGCTTTGTCGGTTAACAAGTTCCTGACTCTGTATAATACCGCAATAGATTTAGCTATCTTTGTCCTAACAGACGTTATGTGATGCTTCCACGTCAATTTATCATCAATAACAACACCTAAAAACTTCACCTCATAAACACAACAGATCTCAGCACCATCAATCTTAAATGGAACATTAACAGTTTCCTTTTTTTACTGAATATCATGTACTTAGTTTTATCTAAATTCAACAATAATTTATTTAGTTTAAACCAATTTTGTATGTTAACAAATTCTGTCATCATCAACTCAGACATCTGATCAATATCTTTGCCCAAAAAAAAAAAGAAGTGGTATCATCAGCAAACAGTATACACCTAAGAAGCTCTGACACTTTTACCAAGTCATTTACATATAGAATAAACAACTTTGGTCCAAGCACAGAACCCTGAGGGACTCCACATGTAGTATTGCAAAGGTCGGATCTTACATCATTTATCTGCACAAATTGTTTTCTGTTTCCAAATAACTAGATACCCACTGCAATGCTGTTCCTCTGATACCGTATTTACTCAGTCAATGAGAATAGTATGATCAATAGTATCGAAAGCTTTCTTTAAATCCACAAAAACACTTAGACAATTTTTCTTTTGGTCAACAGCAGTAGTTATTTGTTCCACAAAGTCCGTGATAGCCATTGACGTAGAGTTTTTTTTTTCTGAATCCATACTGACTGTTACTCAAAATATTCTGTTTATCAAGGAATTGGTCTAGTCTTAGCACAAAAAATTTTTCTAAAATTTTTGAAAACTGTGGCAATAGGGGTATTGGTCTATAATTGTTAAATTGACCTTTATCACCATCTTTAAAAAGAGGCACTACTTTGACCACTTTCATATTTTCTGGAAATTTTCCTGTTGAAAATGATAAATTACATATATATGTAAATGGTAACATGACTCATTATATCCTTCACAAACTTCATGTCCATATCAACCGGTCTTTTGATTTATTGTCTTGTTAATAATAAAGCGGGTTAGCCACCAGAACCCTGGATGTTTTTTCTGCCAGCAGGTGATCGTGTCCCACTTACCGTAAATAACCTGTTGCCTTCACATTATGTTCATTGTTATGCCCAAATCTCCAGTTATGATCCAAATCAAATTAATGATCTTGTTACATTAAATTTATTTCACCCTGTTAGGCTCAGGTTTACACTCTCTTTTATGACAATTATACTTGATATATTATTGGTGGCATCACTGAGGTGATCTGCAGGACACTGATTTGTTCAGAAATGAGTGTGTGTCTGTACATGTGTGCTGGCAGGTGTCCCGTTAGCATCTCAGTAAATAAATGTTTAAATGTGTTTAAATGGTTACTGTTGCACCGGGGCACTGAGAGAAATGCAATTTCAATCCTGTGTATGTCCTGTACATATTGCAGTTTTGACAATAAAGTTGACTTTGACTTTTGACTTGACTTTGAAATAAAGATAAATTAATGAATCTTTTCATTGCCACTGTGATGATACAATTGGTTAAAGATGCTAGCAGTGGTGGGCGCCAGACCGCTAGGGAGCGCTAAAGCGCTATTCCGCTTACAGTGGACCTAAACTTTTTGTCAGCGTTTTTGTGAATTGACTAACTTTTATAATTCATAAGCGGATTTGTGCTATTTTTATTTAAAATGCAGTACCACTAATAACTAATTATCTATCAGTAAAAACCAATAAACTTATTTACAAGCTCTTATGCTGCTTGTTTTTACCTTTTTCCCCACCGTAAACAGCAGAAAGGAGGGAGGATGTGAGGGGGAGGGGGGCAGAGCTGAGAACAGACCATGTAGGTAAATGCCTGGAGGGCTATTCTAGCATCATGCTAGAATAGCCCTCCAGCCTTAAAAAAGATTATTAATCAATGTTTGTTTAAATTTGCAGGACAAACATCCTAATCATACAAAACTGAAACATTTGCAGAGTAGAAAAAAGGAAATGTACCACTTCCTACCTCATTCTTGCTGAGTGGCCTGAATCTCGGTAACTGTTTTAGAATAGACTGTTTTGTTTTGTTATTTTCAGGAAATTAAATAAAACGATGAAATAAACGTGGTCTTCCTCCTGTCAATGCTAGCATGTTTAATATTTATTTTTGTGGTGGGAAATGGTACAAATTGGGGTGTAGAGCAGCAAACTGCAAACTTTTCAGCTTTTGACTCAAAAGTCACAGATTGGAAGGCCCATTGCTGGAAGATGAACAAATATTGCCAAGTAACTTAGTCAACTCTCTTTTTTTTTAATCACTTATGATTGTTTATCATCTCTCTGTGAAAAGTAAGACAAAATGTGCTGTTGTTTAACATACTGTATAATGAAAATGTTCATTTAAAATGAAAATATGTCACTGTATCGACTGCTTGTTCAACTGCCATTTTTTCTCATCATCAACTATCAATGAGATTTAGATTACAGTGGTCCCTCGTTACTTCGTGGTTCGACTTTCACGGACTCGCTCTTTCCTGGTTTTTCGAAGTAAGATTGAACATGACACACAATTGGCTGATTGATGGATGAGTCACACGATCGGCATGGATTTTTTAATAAAAAAAAAAAATATATATATATATATTTAGCACCTCCTGCACCGGTCAGGTGCATAGAGAAGCTCCCTCCTGCAGCATGTCATACTCTCTGCTCTTCAGAGGAGAAGTGGGCAAGGCCGAGAGCACTGGCAGGTGGCAGAGTGCAGCCCAGAGATTCCTGTGAAGAGGAAAATAAATAGAAACCGTGTTCCCTCACCCCCCGGATGTGGGTCACCGGGGCCCCACTCTGGAGCCAGGCCTGGAGGTGGGGCTTAAAATTTTACCCATGGAGCTCGGCTGGACACAGCCCGAAGAGGAGACTTGGGTCCCTCTTCCCATGGGCTCACCACCTGTGGGAGGGGCCAAAGGGGTCGGTGCAAGGTGCAATGGGCGGGGACCCTGGCGGTCTGATCCTCGACTACAGAAGCTGCTATTGGGACGTGGAATGTCACCTCTCTGGTGGGGGAGGAGCCTGAGCTGGTGTGTGAGGTTGAGAGGTTCAGGCTAGAAATAGTGGGACTCACCTCAACACATGGCTCTGGCTCTGGAACCAGTTTCCTTGAGAGTGGTTGGACACTCTTCCACTGGTGTTGCCCATGGTTAGAGGCCCCGAGCAGGAGTGGGCATACTTGTACCTTAAATTTGTAACATGTATTCACTGTCTGTGGTTTAGGTTGAAGTAACGTCACTTATTTGCTCTAACTCATTAGCAAGTCTTAATTAGCCGCGCTGTTCGGCTGGGCTCAAGTCTCAACATGTGATCTATTAACAGCAACATTTTAAAAATACTGCATTTCAAGTTTGATACTATGACAACTTTTTCAATGACTTGTTTTTATTTTGTCTATATAGTTCAGTAACAACTGTCACATAAAGATTGTCCTAATAAATAAAAAACACATTTAAATCTGAACAAATGAACTAAAATACATTTTGTGCATATAATTTATTATATTAAAATGTAAATTTTTTTAAATAGTTATTCAAATATTTGAACATGCACATATTAATGTTTTCAATCTTTAAACCATATACTATTCGTCAGCAACAATAAACTCATTCAGATAAAACCAAAATCAATTGGCTGTAAAGCTATAGGTCTGTAGCTAAAAAAGTTTTGGCAATTCTTTTTGAAAAAAAAACTTGAACACAGTGGAAAACTAATCATTAAAAAAAACAACAACAATAATAATAATAATAATAATAATTATATATATATATATATATATATA
>JBBPBX010101801.1:0-12138 GCA_038048925.1 Garcialebias charrua
GAGGTGAGGACTGAGTTTCTCAGACCAGCTCGTATGTGGTGCTGCAGGACAAATTAGACAAATATGGTATTAAAGGACCAGCCTTGCAGTGGATACGTAGTTATTTGCAAGACAGAATACAGTTTGTACAAATAGACGATATAAGATCTAGCCTCTGTAATGTTTCATGTGGAGTACCACAAGGCTCTGTACTTGGACCTACGTTAAGTTGTTTGTTTATTTTATATACAGATTTGATGAATGTGTCAGGTATCCTTAAATGTGTTCTTTTTGCTGATGGTACCACTTTCTTTTATTCGGGTAATGACATGGAACAGATGATTGAGTTAATGAAGAAACATGCTTAATAAATAATAATATAATATAATATAATATAATATAATATGGTGTATTATAATGTCTTATTGTCTTGTGTTTATATGTGTATGTGTGTGTAAGTGCGTATGTATGAATCTGTGCACACCTATTGACTGCAAATCTAATTGCCCCTCGGGGATAATAAAGGAACTTACAAGATACAAGATACAAGATACAAGAGATTTTATTAACTTGAATCTTGAATGAATCTTGAAGGAGTTTGTTAACATACAAACTTGGTTTAATTTAAATAAGTTATCGTTGAACATTGATAAAACAAATTATATGATTTTTAGTTTAAAAAAAAGATAACTACTGTTGTTCCTTTCAAAATTGATGGTGTTGAAATATGTAGAGTGAGTGAAATGAAGTTTTTGGGTGTAATCCTTGACGATAAACTGTCATGGAAACAGCACATAAATTCTGTTAAAACTAAAATATCCAAATCTACAGCAGTACTACTGTATACAGCAAACCCCGAGTTAAGAACGAGTTCCGGACCTAAGGACCATTCTCAGGTCGATTCTGCCGTAGCTAGGGGGTGAAAATAACGTCTTGTTCGTAGGTCCTGATTTCGTTCGTACGTCGCGGAAATAACGCTAACGGAGCGCTGCACACAAATTTATCGGCATGAGACTGAACAAGCGGACATACTGGGCCATAAACATGCACAGAACTTTATTTACAAACACTTATCTAACACATTACACCACACATTCATCCATAAACACACACAGTAACGTTAAACATTGCTATTCAGCACAGCACATTCAATACTGTAAAATTATTACAGAATAAAAAAAATAATTAATACAGAATAAATAAAAATATAATTTCTTACTTTGAGATGGTCAAAGCCGACATCTTAGGTTGCCATTAGGGATGGGGCAGATCCGATCCAGTATCGGTATCGGTATCCGATACCAGCATAATTTAAGTATCGGATATCGGATCCAACCTGCCGATATTTCCGATCCAGCTTCAAAGAGCACTTGTGTTCCATCATATTCTGTGACTGCCGTCTTAACATTATGTGAGTTAAAACCAATGAAGACACTCACAACAGGAAACTCACAAACTTTAACAGTATAGTCTTTATAGTATAGAAAACATTCCAAAATACACATAACTTTATAGTCTCAGTACAAATATTTCATTATACAGATTCACATACCTGAACAGTATCGGATCGGAAAAGTATCGGTATCGGTCGATACCCAGTTCTTAAGTATCGGTATCGGATCGGAAGTGAGAAATGTGGATCGGTGCATCCCTAGTTGCCATGCGTTGATGTTGTCGGGCCGAGCAGCGCGGCGAAACACGGCAGCTGCTCCAGGCCTGTATTAGCTTCTGCTAGCTGCCTGTTAGCCAGGCCATATGAGCTGCTGTTCGTGCGGAGGTCCGGCGCGATGACAGAGCGATCAGTGATATATCCATGGCTGCTGCTCCAGGCTGAGACGTCCACAGAGCAATTCCAGCTTAGTAATTTATCCATGATATGAGGCAATCCTGGAAGAAACAGAGTCCTCACAGCCAGCTGCCGGCTCAACAGAGCTACCTGAAATGGCTTCCGGGGCATTTCCTGGAACGGCCGGAAGTTGCGTAATTCTGATAAAAAACGTGTAATTTTTATTAAAATATTATTTATAAAGCCTTTAAAACAACCACAGCTGCAACAAAGTGCTGTACACATGACATTAATAACATTTAAACAAAAACAAACAAACAAAAAAAAAATTTCTTCATATTTTTATTAAATTATTAAATATGATACGTTCATAGGTCCGGTTGCCGTAGGTCGCAGGCACCGTAGGTAGGGGGTCACTTGTATAAAGTAAAGGATTTATTGAATGATAAAGTTTTATATTTGTTGTATAATCAAAAGTCAAAGTCAAAGTCAACTTTATTGTCAGAACTGCAATATGTACAGGACATACACAGGATGGAAATTGCGTTTCTCTCAGTCCCTCGGTGCAACAGTAACCATCTAACACTAAACACTAAAACATTTAACCCGTTTGATGACACAGGGTCCAGTGTTAAAAACTTTGTGTTGTGTGGTAATGTGTGAGAAAGTTTTTTGTGTTAAGGCAGTTCAAATGGGAGGGGAGGCAGAGCAGGCAGAGTGTTTAGCATTCTGACTGCCTGATGAACAGAGCTGTCTCTCAGTCTGCTGGTACGAGCCTGGAGACTCCTCAGTCTCCTCCCTGATGGCAGCAGTCTAAAGCGGCTGTGTAGTGGGTGTGTGGGATCACCTGCCATGCAGAGGGCTTTCCGAGTGAGGCGTTTGCTGTGTAAGTCCTGCAGTGAGGGCAAGGAGGTGCCGACGATCTTCTCAGCTGCTCTCACGATGCGCTGGAGGCTCTTGCGGCATGATGCAGTACATGCACCAAACCACACCGTGATGCAGCTGGTCAGGACACTTTCTATGGCACCCCTGTAGAAGGTGCACATGATGGGGGTTGAAGCTCCAGCCCTTTTCAGCTT
Source organism: Garcialebias charrua (assembly GCA_038048925.1). NCBI lineage: Eukaryota > Metazoa > Chordata > Actinopteri > Cyprinodontiformes > Rivulidae > Garcialebias > Garcialebias charrua. Next base: position 2,845 of record JBBPBX010101801.1, read on the forward strand.
GCGGAGAAAGTAGAGGCGCTGGTGAGCCTTCTTGGCCAGTGCTGCAGTGTTCCTGCTCCAGGACAGGTCCTTCGAGACGTGCACTCCCAGGAACTTGGTGCTGTCCACTCTCTCCACTGCGGTGCTGTTGATGGTCAGAGGGGCATGTTGTGCATCCCTCTTCCTGAAGTCCACGACAATCTCCTTTGTCTTCTCCACGTTGAGAGTGAGATTGTTGTGTCCGCACCACAAGGCCAAGCGGCTCACCTCGTTCCTGTAGTCCGTCTCATCGTTGTTGCTGATGAGACCTACCACTGTTGTGTCGTCCGCAAACTTGATGAAGTGGTTGGAGCTGTACGATGGTGTGCAGTCGTGTGTTAGCAGGGTGAATAGAAGGGGGCTCAGCACACATCCTTGTGGGGCCCCTGTGTTCAATGTGATGGTGCTAGATGTGTTACTCCCGATCCGTACTGTCTGTGGTCTCCCGGTCAGGAAGTCTAGCAGCCAGTTACACATTGAGGTGTTCAGCCCCAGACTGTCCAGTTTATGGATGAGCTGTTGGGGGATGATGGTGTTGAATGCCGAGCTGAAGTCGATGAACAGCATTCTAACATAAGAGTCCTTCGTGTCCAGATGTGTGAGAGCTGTGTGGAGGGCAGAGGAGATGGCATCGTCGGTTGAGCGATTAGGTCGGTATGCAAATTGGAAGGGATCCAGGGAGGCAGGGAGGACAGATGTGATGCTTTTCATGACTAGCCGTTCAAAGCACTTCATCAGGATGGGGGTGAGTGCTACTGGGCGATAGTCATTGAGGCATGCGGGCGTTGCCTTCTTTGGGACAGGGATGATGGTGGTGGCTTTGAAACAGGTGGGGACGATGGCCTGGCTCAGTGAGATGTTAAAGATGTCCGTGAAGACCGCTGCGAGTTCCCCTGCACAGTCCTTCAGCACACGACCAGGTATGTTGTCAGGACCAGAGGCCTTCCGGGCGTTAATCTTGATAAATGATCGCCTTACGCTGTCTGAGGACAGCGCCAGCACCTGGCCATCAGGAGAGGGGGGGAGTTTATGTGCAGGTGTGCTGTTACTTGCCTCAAACCGAGCAAAGAACTCATTCAGTTCATTCAGCGTAGAGGTTGAGCTGTCACAGGTCTGGGGTGGTTTGTAGTTTGTGATGGTCTGTATTCCCTGCCACAGACTGCGTGTATCCTTGCTGTCCTTGAAACGGTGAGCTATTTTCCTGGAATACTGCTTCTTGGCCTTTCTGATGCCCCGGGCCAGGTTCTTTCTGGCTGCCCTCAGGCCCACCTGATCTCCCGCTTTGAAGGCAGCATTCCTGGCTCTCAGGAGTCTGTAAACCTCAGCTGTCAGCCATGGCTTCTGATTAGCCCGAACAGTGATGGTCTTGAGGTTAGTTACATCATCAATGCACTTGGTGATGTATGAACATACAGTGTCTGAGTACTCCTGGAGACATAAGTTGTTGTTTGTGGTAGCAGCTTCTTTGAACATACCCCAATCTGTGGTGTCAAAACAGTCCTGGAGTGCCTCTGAAGACCCCTCTGGCCACACTCGTATCTGCTTGCGGACTGGTTTTGTGACTTTCACCAGTGGCCTGTATGCTGGCTTTAGCATAACACAGATATGGTCAGAAGCACCAATGTGGGGGAGGGCTCTGTAGGCATTTTTCATGGTGGTGTAAACTTGGTCCAGTGTATTGTTTCCTCTTGTTGCAAAGTTTATGTTTCTGTATGTTTTTGGAAATACACTCTTTAAATCTGCTTGGTTGAAATCACCAGCCGTGATGAGAAAAGCATCAGGATGGGCTGTTTGCTGCTCACTGATGTGCAGATATAGTTCATTCAGCGCCTCACCTCTAACTTTGCTGTTGGAGCTTGGAGGAATATATACAGCAACAATCATAACAGCTGTAAATTCCCTCAGTAAATAAAACAGTCTGCATTTAATAGTGCATTTAATAATACAATTATAGTACCACACTTAATTTATTGTGTTGATGTCTGGGGAACAGCATGCAAAACTATATCAAAGCCTATTTTTATCTTACAAAAAAGAGCTATAATAATTATAACAAGAGTGCATTACTGTCATCCATCAAACATATTATTTTGTAAATTGAAAATACTAGGGATGGGAATTGTTAAGAAATTATCGATATCAATTCCTTTATCGATATCATTTATCGATTCAATTCCTTATCAATTCTGTTATCAATTCTCATTGGGTTAGGCAAAAAATATATAGTACACCATTTGTGTGCATGAAGTATTTAATGCTCTTTCACCAGAACAAAAATAGAACTTTTATGAAAAAATAATTCCTAATTAACATTATTAACCACAACTTGTAATTCACAAGTTTCAATTTTAAAATAGTGTAATAATCCATGCAATCTATCATCTTTCATTACAAAAAACAAAACTTACATACTGTAGTTATCATCTTCATCCTCTTCTGCCTCCCTCTGTGTCTCTCTCTCTGCGCCTCTCCCAGCTCTGCCAGCAGCACAAGTTTCAATTTTAAAATAAATAGTGTAATAATCCATGCAATCTATCATCTTTCATTACAAAAAACAAAACTTACATAGTTATCATCTTCATCCTCTTCTGCCTCCCTCTTCATCTCTCAGCTCTGCCAGCTTCAGAAGAAATTCACCATTAAAAACACTGAGCAGCAAATAAAGCTCTCACAACAGAAAGAGGCTACAATGAAACACACTGAACAAAAATATAAAACACTTTTGTTTTTGCTCCCATTTCTACGGTGGCATTTTTAGGTCTGTTGTGTTAATATCGTCATCCTGAAAGCTAAGTGTGCTAGCAACAGCCTCTGAGCCAGCCAGACTCCGGCAATCCTCGTCAGCTAAATGTTATTACATGAGATGGAGATTATTTATACAACACAGTCGAAGCAGTAAAGCAAAAAAGTAACAAGTGACAGGAACTGGAGGAGTTTAACGTTACGTGCTGCAACATTTAAAACAGAGGAGGACGCTAGCTTGTTAGCTCCGCTTCCACCACCACCGAAGCAGCGTCACGAAGCAGCGTGTTAAAGACGGTACATTTGTGCAAACTCACCTCATACTGAGTGGTCAAATGCTTCTCTCTGCATGTTAGAAGTATTTCCGCCCTTTATTGTAATCGACGCTTTGCATGTGTTGCAAGTAGACCTGGTTTCGTCTTCGCTTTTTCCTTGACGGCATGTTGATACGGCGCATCGCGCATGTCTGTGATGTCATCACGTAAATGCGTCACCACGTCGAGTCAGTAGAACGAGTCAGAAGAACGACTCAGAGAACCGATAAACTGAATCGTTAAGACAAGCAGCCTACAATTCCAGAGATTCCCATCCCTAGAAAATACTGAAGTTTTATGATCTGGTGGAATATAATATGTTTTTATTAATGTATAAAGCACAAAATCACACACTACCTCCAAATATTCAAAAGGATTTTGTAAAAAGAAAAAGTTGTTATAATCTTAAAGTAACAGACATTTTTGTTAAACCACAGTACAGAACTAGTTTGAAGGGTCGGTCTACTTTAATACATGGAATAGGTTTATGGAATAATTTGGAAAATGATGTTAAAAAGCTAAGTCAATGTCCATCCATCCATCCATCCATCCATCCATCCATTTTCTTCCGCTTATCCGGGGTCGGGTCGCGGGGGTAGCAGCCTAAGTAGGGAGGCCCAGACTTCCCTCTCCCCAGCCACTTGGAGCAGCTCCTCTGGGGGAATCCCAAGGCGTTCCCAGGCCAGCCGAGAAACATAGTCCCTCCAGCGCGTCCTGGGTCTTCCTCTGGGTCTCCTCCCGGTGGGACATGCCCGGAACACCTCACCAGGGAGGCGTCCAGGAGGCATCCTAACCAGATGCCCGAGCCACCTCAACTGGCTCCTCTCGATGTGGAGAAGCAGCGGCTCTACTCCGAGTCCCTCCCGGATGACTGAGCTTCTCACCCTATCTCTAAGGGAGAGTCCAGCCACCCTGCGGAGAAAACTCATTTCAGCCGCTTGTATCCGAGATCTTGTTCTTTCGGTCATAACCCAAAGCTCATGACCATAGATGAGGGTGGGAACGTAGATCGATCGGTAAATTGAGAGCTTTGCCTTTTGACTCAGCTCTCTCTTCACCACGACAGACCGGTACAGCGCCCGCTTCACTGCGGACGCTGCACCTATCCGCCTATCGATCTCACGCTCCAGTTTTCCCTCATTCGTGAACAAGATCCCGAGATACTTAAACTCCTCCACTTGGGGCAGGACCTCCTCCCCGACCCGGAGAGTCAATGTCCATATTTAAGAAAATGATTAAGAATAAATTCTTGAAAAGATATCTATAAATGTTAAATACTAAATGTACTATAAATCGGCAAATTGTTATGAGTTATAAATTTTTTGTTTATGGATAATCATTGTTTGAATTGATTGTTTGAATTGGTTTTTGTTTTAAGAAGGGGCAGATATAAGAATTTCATTCTTCTTCTGCTTCCTTTCATTTGAAATCTGTTTTTTCTTTCTCCATATCATTTGTAAATTGTTTCTTTTGTGTTTTTAATTTGAAATGAATAAATTAATAAAATAAACAATAAATAAACATCACTAATAGAAGAAGTGGGAGGCAGAGTGTTTTCAGGGATCACACTGACCAAATACTTATCAGGTCTTTCTCAGTAGTCGTCCCGGAGCCGGGCCAGCTGGATGGGGTGACTTCATCCATATGATGTGCTGATATATATAAAGTTTCTCCACACTGCGGAGGAAACATTTTGTTGGTTCTCAGTGATCCGTTTGGTCACAGCAACTGTTTAAAGAATACACTTCTTAGTTCTACTAAACTCCTGACCTGAGTGCCTATGTGTTTACAATTATTATTAACATGTGTAAAGTTGAAAATGTCAGAAACCTCCACAGGCAGATCTGCATCCCCAGTTCACTTCATTCAACAGCAACACACCTTTTTACACGCGTGGCAAATATTATTCTACACCCCACTACTTCTTTAGGAGTGTCTCTGAATCAATTTCAAGGAAATTCTTCATTTTTCTGCATCTACAGTACATCAATTATTTAACACCCAGAGATGAGAATCCCACATGTTAAACATATTTGCATCTACCCTGATGCATGCTCAATAATCCAGGTAGAAAAATCTAAAAAAGCTAAGTCTGTCCAGAGGACCAGACTTAGCTTTTTTAGATATTTGCATCTATTTAATGTATTTAGGCATGTCAATGGAGGATTCGGGTATCCCCTCATGTGTGTTCAGTTCCACGTTGATCGGGATGTGCAGAGGAAGTGTGCTTAGATTAATGTTTACGTATGGTTTCATACATCTGGATTTATTTGTGAGTACACTGTTTTCTCAATTTAAGCGTACGCCATGTTTCAGTAGGAAATTCACGCAAGTATTTGTACACGAGACCCCTGGTTTTTAGGTAAGAATCTTGTGGATAGTAACTAGTATAATCATGTGTGTTTGGATTATAGTGATTTAAATCCTTTTTTTGTGTAAATCTGATCCTTTCGTTCTTGTTTGCTGTAAGAACTGATGCTGCTTTGAGTTGATGGTAGTTTGACCTTGACCTTTTTGTGTATCATTGCTGCAGCTCCTGGCTCCTCATTTGCGCTACACACTGGAGATAAACTGTAGGGGGCGCACTCAGCTGATCTCTGCCAATGGCATCTTCAAACGAGTAAGTTTCCCTGTAATGGATGGTAGGAATGGGATTTTGACCCATTGAACCAGCGTAACTTAATTCACCGATGTGTGTGTACAGGTTGTGTCTACGGGTGGCGATGGGCTACTGATTCTGGCCCAAAGAGAGTACAAGGTTCTGACATATCGCTCCCTTCAGCCCCACCATGACTTCAATGACAGAGGAGTCTCCCAGCTCCCAAATTATTTCTACAGAGAGCATGCTCTTATGTTGTGGGAAGCAATTCACAAGTACAGTAAAAACTATACTGCTGAGTCAGCATTCACTAACTTACAGCTGAGTCATCATTAAAAACTGTTTCACTTGCTGTGTCACCATTCACTCACAGCTGTCAGGCAGCATTACTTATGATGCATCAGCATTCACTAACTTATAACAGAGTCACCACCATTTACTAACTTACTGCTGAGTCAGTATTCAACAACTGCTGAGTCACCACTTACTAACTTAATGCTGAGTCAGCATTCACTAACTTACTGATGAATCTGCATTCACTAACTTACTGATACGTCAGCATTGACTAACTTACTGCTGAGTCAGCACTCAAACACTTCACTTACTGCTGGGTAAAGGCCCAGGCATATAGCTCTGCGTTTGGCCGAATGGCGCTCGACGCTGTGCGAGCGCGAGGCACAAGCGTAGCCCCGCAGGGCACGAACGCGCAAAGCTCAAATTTCACGACTGCGTACGCGAGACGCGTTGTCTCACAATAAACTGCCCGGCGCCGGACTGTTTTGTATGAGACACAAATGTATTAAATTCCCCTTCTTCATCCCTGATCTGGACTTTTCTTTTGTTTTTTTGCCAAAAGGCAGTGATCTCTTCCTCCTCCGCTGACTCACTGAAATGATGAGGAAATGAACGAATTTGTCACGAGCGAATTAAACTAGAGTTCTACGTGGCTGCGCGAGTTTCTGCAGATTTCCTGGTGGGCTGTGGGCTGCTGGACCAGCGCTCCCTGTTTTTTTTTTAAAGAACTTTTTAATAAGATATAAACACAGAAAACCGCTGCGCTGAAGCTGTGTGAAGCTGCGGCTCACTTTTTTTTTTTCTCCCCCCGACCTGTCAATCAATTCAGTAGGCGTGTCAGCAAATGACCAATCAGCGAACGCTCTGCGCTGTGGCTTCTAAAATGACGTCAAGAATTTGGAGCGAAAACGCGAGAATTAACGCGAGAACGAACGCAGAGCTGTGCTAGTGAACGCGTGCGCGTAGAGCGCCGTTCGGCCGAACGCAGAGCTCTACCGGGGCCTTAAGCATTTACTAATTTACGGCTGAGTCAACAATTTACAAACTTGTGGCCGAATAAGCATTCACTAAGTTACTGCTCAGTCACCATTCACAAACTTACTTACTGCTGAGTCAGCATTCACTAACGTGCTGCTGAGTCAACATTCACAAAGTTTCATTAAAGCTGAATCAGCATTAGGAAATGGCTTCACCTGTTGCTGAGTCAGCATTCTAACTTACTGCTGAGTCAGCAGCACTAGCGACTTTCAGCTAGGCTCATTGCTTTAGCCAGAGCTTTGCGTCTTTTACATTTTTAGCCAGTCTTCTGTTTCTTTTAACGTTAACAACCAAGTTTCAGCTTCTTTATCAAATTGCTGCTGTCATGCAGCATAACAATCACACTACATTTTCACAAATTTCTTAATTTTTCTAATGACTATAGCCTCGTTTCAGTTTTGTATCAGGTATGGTAAGCTTGTATTACCACACAGACCATGATGTGCAGAAGGACCAGGAGCTCCAAGCCTGGTTCAGAGACATTTCAGAAGAAGGTTTCACAGAGCTTCCCAGCTTTGGTAAGTCAGCAATAAATACATTTTTACAATTAGCATAAATGCAGATGTGTTTAAGTGTTAGAAGCAGGCTGCTCTGGATAAAGACAGTTAGCCAATTGCTTCGTGCCAAGGACAATACTGTATGGTTTAACTCCAAATTTTATTCTTAGCACCGTTACATGGAGCCACAGGAGAGGAGCTTGACAACTGACAGCTCTGGCTCCTATTCTACTTTTAGAGACTCTAGGAACCACAAAAAAATATTCAGTTGGAGAACAAAGTGCTGCTTTAAAGGTGTTGTGACATGATGTTGGAACATAGACATCTTTAGAAAGAGGAGCTACTCAGCTTTGATTTTTTTATACACAGATGCTTCGAATAATTAATATACTGTATAAAAGTATTTTAAACAAAATAGTTTTAATGACGTTACTCTGAAGTGCGTCGCAGTCAAACGCCGATGCATTTTCATGACGCAATGCCAAGAACGCACCTTGTAAATAACAATGGCAGAGAATATACAAACTGAGGAATTGATTAATTTAAGTGAAGATTTGTGCGATTTGTCTTCAGTTTGCGAAGCAGAAGTTAGTTTGAGTGATGAACAAGAAACAGCAGGTTCTACTGTAGGTCTGCACCCGTATTTATTTTAGTCTTACCGTGCAGGGTGCGAGGGGGAGTCCGACATCAGATGAGCAAGGTTCTGATGGTGAAGTGCTGGAACCCGATCGTAGTCGTCTACAGAGCTGGCGATGTTAGAACACCCAAATGCGACACAACGTACTGGCATTTTTCAAGTTATACAAAAGAAAATAGGCGATCTTGAAGACAATTACAGTACACTGCATGCTAATAGCAGCCGCGGACTGAACTCCTTGTCACTACGTCACGACGTCGCATGCGTAAGTAAGTAAGTAAGTAAGTAAGTAAGTAATTTTTATTTATATAGCACATTTCACTAGGGGTGCACCGATTTCAATTTTCTGGCCGATCACCGATTTTTAGAAAATCTGACCTGCCGATTCCGATTTTGGCCGATACCCGATTTTCAGGTGTTAAAAGGTCAAAATGCACCCTAAATTTTCAGGATTTTACAACCTTTACTAAGGCAGATGAGATCGGTGGAAAAAATCGGCTTCTCATTTAAAGATCGGCCGATCACCGATTTCCCCAAATTAAGGAAATCGGGGCCGATTTATCGGCCGGCCGATTTATCGGTGCATCCCTACATTTCACAGACATGAGAGTCACAAAGTGCTTCACAAGAGGAAAAATAAAATCATAAAATCACAGAAAAATAAAATCATAAAATCACAGAGATACTATACAAAAAGGTAAAACATAACAAGCTCTAAAAACAATGTACAAAGTTAACCAAACGCCTGTCTGAAGAGATGAGTCTTAAGACTGTTTTTAAATGCAGCTGTTGACTCGGAGCAGCGTATTGTTATAGGGAGAGCGTTCCAGAGCCTCGGAGCCACCACTTGAAATGCTCTATCGCCACGAGTTCTAAAATGAGTTCTCGGAACTGTCAGCAGTAGCTTATTGGAAGACCTCAGAGTTCTAGATGGACAAAGAGGCTTCAAAAGGTCCAATAAATATTTAGGAGCCTCACCATGTAATGCTTTAAAAGTTAATAATAAAATTTTAAAATGTGACCTAAAATGAACTGGGAGCCAGTGTAGAGAGGCCAGAACCGGAGTGATATGAGCTGTTCTGGGGGTTCTAGTCAAAAGCCTGGCTGCAGCGTTTTGCACAGATTGAAGGGAAGCTATGGAGGATTTACTAATCC
>JBBPBX010101802.1:0-12137 GCA_038048925.1 Garcialebias charrua
TATTATTATTATTATGTTATTAAATTGGTCCGTTTTTTTTTTCAGGATGAAGTCATCACAGAAATAATTGCTCAATAGTTCATAACTACTTCCCAAAGTAATTCCAGTGAAATTATGACAGCTTATAAAGATTCATAGGGAGAAAAAAATAACCGGACATGCCAGTTTACCTGTGGCATGCTGCTCACCTGCTTCCCCAGCAGTGGTGGAGAAAGTACTCAAACACTGTACATGTACTTAAGTAAAAGTACAAATAAACAGACAAAAATTTACTCTAGTAAAAGTAGAAGTACCATATAATGTTTTTACTTAAGTACTTGCTTTTAAAATACTTAAACTATTGAAGAAAAAGTACTTGCTGAATGTATTACCTAATCCAATGGTCTACAACGGGGTCACCAACATGGTGCCCGCGGGCACCCGGGTGCCCCCAAGGACCATTTGAGGTGCCCTCGGACCTGTTCTAAAAATAGCACAACTCACTAAGCTGCATTTAAATTTTCATTTTATTCAGTTTTTATTCTTTTTTTGTATTTATATATATTTTAAAATGTCTATCTTAAAAATATGTTCTTAAAAATATGTTTATTATACATTTTTTCAATTTACGCTTTGTTATTTCCGAAGTGTTTATCAAAGTGGTGCCCTTTGTATGACTCCGTACCCACGAAGTAGCTCTCAGTTTCAAAAAGGTTGGTGACCTCTGGTCTACAATATCATTAAGTGTACATACTGTATGTATATTTTCTGTAATACATTAATAGTGTAGTGTCATTTTAATGAACAATGCTGCAGATAGTACATGTTTTTATTGTGTTTACTCTGTGACACAGTTCACACTTGGACTTTTGATTCTGTGCGTCAGAATTTCAGGGATGACATGCAGAGTTAAATGTAATTAAGCAAAATAAGAAAGAGGAATGATTATTCCTTTGAAAGTTTTTATTTAACACAAACCAATGTGTCATTTTAACTGCAGTAAAAACATGTAAGAAAAAGAGCATTAGACCTAACAAAGGAATGGACACTGATCATTTCAACTTGTCATCAACTCTAGTTAAAATACTGTCTAGTCAACCTTGTAATGGGTCAATATGAACAATATTTTAACTTCCAGACACCATTTTCAAAACTTGGACCTGAGTGTTGAGACATTTGGAGAAATCTCTTGTCTCCTAACATCATGAACTGACACATTTTAATATTGCAGCAAGAATGTATTGTTCAAGTTCAGAAGAAGTTGGTTTTCAAAGTTTTTTGAGTCCAGTCTGGATCTTTTGGGAGAGAGAATCTGTCCTGCTGTACTGAACAGTCTTTCAATAGTCTTTCAATAATATTTCAATAGTCTTTCAATAATATTTCAATAGTTTTTCAATAGTCTTTCAATAATATGTCAATAGTTTTTCAACAGTCTTTCAATAATATTTCAATAGTCTTTCAATAATATTTCAATAGTCTTTCAATAATATTTCAATAGTTTTTCAATAATATTTCAATAGTCTTTCAATAATATTTCAATAGTCTTTCAATAATATTTCAATAGTTTTTCAACAGTCTTTCAATAATATTTCAATAGTCTTTCAATGTAAAACAGCTAGGATGCCTCCTGGACGCCTCCCTGGTGAGGTGTTCCGGGCATGTCCCACCGGGAGGAGACCCAGAGGAAGACCCAGGACGCGCTGGAGGGACTATGTTTCTCGGCTGGCCTGGGAACGCCTTGGGATTCCCCCGGAGGAGCTGCTCCAAGTGGCTGGGGAGAGGGAAGTCTGGGCCTCCCTACTTAGGATGCTACCCCCGCGACCCGACCCCGGATAAGCGGAAGAAGATGGATGGATGGATGGATGGATGGATAGTCTTTCAATAATATTTCAATAGTCTTTCAATAATATTTCAATAGTTTTTCAATAATATTTCAGTAGTCTTTCAATAATATTTCAATAGTCTTTCAATAATATTTCAATAGTCTTTCAATAATATTTCAATAGCCTTTCAATAATATTTCAATAGCCTTTCAATAATATTTCAATAGTCTTTCAATAATATTTCAATAGTCTTTCAATAATATTTCAATAGTCTTTCAATAATTTACCAAAATACAAACTTGGTTTAAAATCAATAAATTATCATTAAATCTAGAAAAAACTAATTACATGATATTCAGTAATAAAAAGAAAACTGTTGATGTTCCACTCAAAATTGAGGGTGTTGAGATTTGTAGAGTGAGTGAGGTGAAGTTTTTGGGTGTTATCATTGATGACAAACTGACATGGAAACAACACATAAATTCTGTAAGAATAAAAATAGCTAAATCGATTGCAGTACTATACAAGGTCAGAGACCTATTGAATGATAAAGCTCTGTATTTGTTGTATAACACAATCATTGTTCCACACTTAATCTATTGTATTGATGTTTGGGGGAAAGCGTGTAAAACAATCACAAAGCCTATTTTTGTATTACAGAAAAGAGCTGTAAGAATTATCACTAGAAAACATTACTGTCATCCATCCAGTACATTATTTTATCAACTGAAATTATTGAAGTTCCATGATTTGGTTGATTATAATATTTTATCAATTATGTATAGGGCTCAGAATAACGAATTACCTTTAAATATCCAAATGAATTTTGTTAAAAGACAAAGTTGTTATAATCTTAAGGGGACAGAGATGTTTGTAAAACCACAATTCAGAACTAGTTTGAAGGGACGTTCTACCTCAATCCAGGGAATTAGATTATGGAATGGCTTGGAGAATGTAGTTAAAAATGCCAAGTCAATGTTTACATTTAAGAAAATGATCAAAAGGAATTTGTTGAAAAAATATATATGAATTAGCATAATGTGTATTGTATCAATTATTAGTTATGTATTAGTATTAGAAAATTAGAAAAAGTTAGTCATTTTATACTGCTGGTGGAAGATTATTATTGTTTAATCTGATTGTTTGAAAAAAGGGGCAGATATAATAAGATTTATTCTTCTTTCTGCTACCTTTCTTTTTTTTTACATTGTGTACGTATCATTAATGGGATTGTCTTGTATTGTGTTTCTTTTGTAAAAAAAATGAACAAATTTAATAAACATAAACATAATATTTCAATAGTCTTTCAATAATATTTCAATAGTCTTTCAATAATATTTCAATAATATTCCAATAAGGCCTTGGGTGTTGTGTATCTTCTGGCTGAATCTCTGTGTTGGAATCTATTTTGTGTGTGTTAGTGGTGCTGTGGGTGCTCCCAGCTCAATGACGTTTATACAAGAATATACATCATTGGTCCAGCTCTTCTTGAAGGCGGGGCTAATGTTACCCGTCCACTTTGCAGTGATTCAATGGACCAACTCCCCTCTGGACATCAGTTACTTTCAAACTAACAACAAATCAAAAAACTGCAACCCACATTTAATTCTACTTAAGTAAAGTACAGATAGCAGAACCAGGCTCAGGACAAGTGGACATCTGCTCGACCAGCTGGGTTTGGTAGGAACAGATACACAATGGCAGGTCAAGAATCACATGTTAAGATAGAAATAGTATCAAATGAAAACTATTAAATTTTAACAATTCATTTAATGAAATGAGGTCAGTATGTCCTACAGTAAGTTTAAGACCGCTTATGTAAAAAAAAAAAAAGTCAGGTCCAGTCTTCAAACCGGACAATGTGTCAGCCTCACGGACAGAAACTGGAAGTTCCACAAGAGAGGAGCCTGACAACTGAAAGCAAAGTGAACCTTTCTGGTCTCCAGCCGGAGGTTTGTTCAACTAACCATTGTTCGTCACTATTATTTATAGTTTTCTATCATGTCCCACCCCCTCCAGAGCGGACCGACTTCCAATTGGTTATTTAAACGTCTTCATGTTGAGTGACACCGTGTGCAGCCACTCCTGGGCAGATTCTGTCACCATGGTAACTTGAAGGCCGCAGTCTGGCTGCACATTCCTTTAACTGATAACGGAGAGGTTGTTTTTACAAGAGGACCACATAATATCAAGCTGTTTACTTGGGCTCTAATTGTCTTCATTAAAAGCATTAACATACTATTATTTGGTGTCTAATCATTAACTATTATTAGTGTGTGAACCTGAAAGACTAATTGTTAAGTATAAAGTATATAAGTGTTGTTATTTAACTTTATTTCTGTTAGTCCAATTGTGAGCAGTTTCACACACTGAACGGAGCCATGTGCTCACTCTGCTCTGCTCAGAGAACAATGACTCTTATGGTGAGAGTCAGTATCTTACCTGTGTCCTGCTTCATTTAAAACATTTGCTTAGCTTGTAGTTATATCAACTGTGAACTTGTAAGTTTATCATTGGCAAATGTGAGATTATATGTAAAACATAAAGTAATTAGTAAACACTTTAAAATGAATACAGACCTGTAAATATAGTTCAAACCCTGCAATTAAGACACACACACTTTGTATAAAAATGCATCATTTCACATCATCAGTGACATTTCTTGTGTAAAAAGATGTAAAATCCAACACGGCAAAGACTGTTTCATCCCAAAGATCCGCTCCCCCGGCACAAACAGAGTGATATTGTGTTCTCACTGTACCTCGGTGCAATGATAATAAAGATTATTCTGATTCTGAAAATGAGGGAAAGATGACAAAACAACTGGAAGAAGAAAGAAAAGGCCGATGGTTTAATAGAATTCAACAACAAACAGGAGAAATGAGGAGATCTGAAAGAAACAGGAGGAGGAAACATCACATCACGTCTCAGATTTGGAACAGAACATTATTCATAACAGGGAAGCATCATAAATGTGACTACTGTGGAGAAGATGAGACCATAGAACATGAGTTATTGAACTGACAGAAATACAGACATGAAAGAAGTCAACTGATGAACAGTCTCACTGAAATCAAAGAAAGATTTGATACAGATGAATTATTGCACAATTCAAAAGATAATAATGCTCAGGTTTTAATACAATATCTGAAACAGACCTGTTTGTCTGAAAGAATAGTTATTTATCCATGGATCAATATTCATTAATTTGTTTGTTTGTTTGTTTACATTGTTTCAGTCCACCTCCTCACCAGTTTGTGGTGGTAATGCACCAAATAGTTGTTTGCAAACCACCAATGTCATGTAACAGGGTTGTTGTTCAAATAATTTGATAAGAATGCACCATCTTTATAATATTTTTCTTGTTTTGCAGAAAAGTTCATCTAGTAGTTATTAGAAATGTTTCTTTTAATCTTTGTGGAAACTGTTTCATATTTTCCATGTACAGTAATCCAGGTTCCTTTTGTTAGTGTAGTGACGTCGCCCCCTGGTGGTCGCTGCTGGTAAATATGTGGACATGATGACGTCACCAGCTCGGCCTCTTTGTTTTCCTTCGTGTTGAGAAGCTCCGTGATTTATTTCAATTACTAATGAAAAAAGACTTCTCGTGAGTCAAATACTTTATTCTGTGATTTAGTTCCAAGCTGCTGCTGCCAGAGGCTTGTAACACTGCAGCTTCTTGTCTGTGGAGAGGAAGTTAGTTCACTCTGTTAGCATCTGTAGCTGTTAGCATGTGTAGCTGTTAGCATCTGTAGCTGTTAACATCTGTAGCTGTTAGCATCTGTAGCTGTTAACATCTGTAGCTGTTAGCATCTGTAGCTGTTAGCGTGTGTAGCTGTTAACGTCTGTAGCTGTTAACGTCTGTAGCTGTTAACATCTGTAGCTGTTAACACTGTAGCTGTTAACATCTGTAGCTGTTAACATCTGTAGCTGCTAACATCTGTAGCTGCTAACGTCTGTAGCTATTAACGTCTGTAGCTGTTAACATCTGTAGCTGTTAACATCTGTAGCTGTTAACATCTGTAGCTGCTAACATCTGTAGCTGCTAACGTCTGTAGCTATTAACGTCTGTAGCTGTTAACATCTGTAGCTGTTAACATCTGTAGCTATTAACGTCTGTAGCTGCTAACGTCTGTAGCTGTTAACATCTGTAGCTGTTAACATCTGTAGCTGCTAACATCTGTAGCTGCTAACGTCTGTAGCTGTTAACATCTGTAGCTGTTAACATCTGTAGCTGCTAACATCTGTAGCTGCTAACGTCTGTAGCTGTTAACATCTGTAGCTGTTAACATCTGTAGCTGTTAACATCTGTAGCTGCTAACGTCTGTAGCTGCTAACGTCTGTAGCTGTTAACATCTGTAGCTGTTAACATCTGTAGCTGTTAACATCTGTAGCTGTTAACATCTGTAGCTGCTAACATCTGTAGCTGCTAACGTCTGTAGCTATTAACGTCTGTAGCTGTTAACATCTGTAGCTGTTAACATCTGTAGCTATTAACGTCTGTAGCTGCTAACGTCTGTAGCTGTTAACATATGTAGCTGTTAACATCTGTAGCTGCTAACATCTGTAGCTGCTAACGTCTGTAGCTATTAACGTCTGTAGCTGTTAACATCTGTAGCTGCTAACATCTGTAGCTGCTAACGTCTGTAGCTATTAACGTCTGTAGCTGTTAACATCTGTAGCTGTTAACATCTGTAGCTATTAACGTCTGTAGCTGTTAACATCTGTAGCTGTTAACATCTGTAGCTATTAACGTCAGTAGCTGTTAACATCTAGCTGGTAACATCTGTAGCTATTAACGTCAGTAGCTGCTAACATCTGTAGCTATTAACGTCTGTAACTATTAACGTCTGTAGCTGTTAACATCTGTAGCTGTTAACATCTGTAGCTGTTAACATCTGTAGCTATTAACGTCTGTAGCTGTTAACATCTGTAGCTGCTAACATCTGTCGCTGTTAACGTCTGTAGCTGTTAACATCTGTAGCTATTAACGTCTGTAGCTGTTAACATCTGTAGCTGTTAACATCTGTAGCTGTTAACGTCTGTAGCTGTTAACATCTGTAGCTGTTAACATCTGTAGCTATTAACGTCTGTAGCTGTTAACATCTGTAGCTGCTAACATCTGTCGCTGTTAACGTCTGTAGCTGTTAACATCTGTAGCTATTAACGTCTGTAGCTGTTAGCATCTGTAGCTATTAACGTCTGTAGCTGTTAACGTCTGTAGCTGTTAACATCTGTATCTGCTAACATCTGTAGCTGTTAGCGTCTGTAGCTGTTAACGTGTGTAGGTGTTAGCAGCTGTAGCTGTTAGGAATGTGCGATATGGCCTAAAATTCATATCACGATATGTTTTGTGAAGGGTGGCGATAACGATATATATCGCGATATGTGTTTGGTATAAAACTTGCAATAGGAATGAAAAAAACAGCATAGGGTGTCCTTTTGCCATAATTTATCTTGAAAACTGCTATACCACAAAATAATCTCTATTAAGAAAATTTCACTACTAGGTCCAGAGTTTTTAAATAATTAACAACTCAAGCATTAGGCTTCTTTCTTGTAGTGCAAAACAGTGCAAAATATACCCTGATGCATGCTCAATAATCCAGGTAGAAAAATCTAAACTTTTTAAGTTTAGATTTTAAACACTTATTTTGCACTTAAAAAGTGCAAAATATATCTTGTGTAGTTTTAGTCATAAGTTTTAAACTAAAGAATATGTTGTGTTAACTCTTAACAGTTTCCAATATTGTCACTTAAGAAATGAACAGTAACAGAGCAGCATTTTACACTGAAAACACTTCACCCTCCAACCCTCTAGAGGGCGTCTCCTTCAGCTCTAAGGAGAGCTGACAAGGCAACCAGTTTCCTCTGTGGCTTTGACCAGAGGGTCTCGCAGTAAAATCACACAACACAGCGTTCTGTTCACAGATCAGAGGGCAGGTTTCTTAAGCTGACCAACGCTTACTTTAACTTTCGTGGGGGAAAAAAAAAACTTTCGACGGAACGCAGCGTTCTGCGCATGCGTCCGAATATGGCAACACTACGGCAAGCCAGACGTAGTTAGCTTTTAGCTCCGCTACTTAGCACTCGAAGAAAAGACTTTAACACCAACTACGCACAGTTTTCAACACAAAAAAAGTAACGATTAACTCTGACAACTCTGATTGTACATTTCAACACCACGTATGCACCGTTTTAAACTAAAAAAAGTAAAGATTAAATCTGACAACTGTGATTTTCTGCGGTTAGCCGGTAGAAGACAGATCTCTATCGTAGGCTAAATTTATATCGTTTCTACCGTAAACCGTTTATACCGCGCATCCCTAGTAGCTGTTAGAATGTGTAGCTGTTAGCATCTGTAGCTGTTAACGTGTGTAGCTGTTAGCATGTGTAACTGTTAGCATGTGTAGCTGTTAGCATGTGTAGCTGTTAGCATGTGTAGCTGTTAGCAGCTACGTCTCGTTGTCACGTGCTTGGATAATCTAGTCTCGTGACTGTGTGT
The DNA here is from genome assembly GCA_038048925.1 of Garcialebias charrua. Taxonomy (NCBI): domain Eukaryota; kingdom Metazoa; phylum Chordata; class Actinopteri; order Cyprinodontiformes; family Rivulidae; genus Garcialebias; species Garcialebias charrua. Next base: position 8,308 of record JBBPBX010101802.1, read on the forward strand.
GTGTTTTTCTGTGTAGGAGCAGGAGCTTCACGTCAGACCTCCACCAACCACATGTTTGTTCTCTAACAGGTATGGTTGTAATTTCTAGTAAAATTGTTCAATATTATACTTCAGTCCAGCAGCCTCCACTTCTAATAATTAAGCCGCGGTTTGGCTGTTCACGCGCTAACACTACAATCAGAATCAGAATACCGTAATCTTGATTATAATACACCAAGGTACAATACGCTTTGTCATATTTTTGGAAATAAATCAGAAAAACCCTTAGATAATACGCTTCGGTGTATAATACGCGCTGCCGTGACAGTCTTTTTTATGGCCACTAGATGGCGCCAAACCCATTGAAACTGCAGTGATACAACCGTGACCTCAGAAACATTTCTCTGATCGCTCTCAGTAATGAACTTTTTGGGAGTTATTCCTGAAGGGACAGTAATACTTTTATTACTTTTAATTTGAATCAAACATTACAAATTGTCAGAAAGATAAAGTGTTAGTTTCAGATGTCAGCATTTTATGATAAAAACTGATCTTAACACTACACACAACACTGTTAACCTGTTGGTTTGGTTAAAACAACGTCATTAAAGCGTCACATATGGGACCTATGTTAATGATAATAGCAAAAACAGATATTATTCATCTGATTATTAATTAGGACAAAAACAAGTCTCTTCTGAGGAGATTGTCCTGAGCTCAAACTAAAACGAGATAAACAGTGTCACTGAATCTTCACTGCAGGTTTGAGAAGAGAAATCCTTCATGAATAACATTTTGGAATAACATTTGCTATTCAGCATGAATTTAAACAGTTTGAATAAACAGACTACAGGGCGCATTAGCACTCATAGCGGCCGAAACTGGTACTGCACCATTTTTGGCCAAAATGAAAAACGGCGAATCAGAGCTAAAAATGGGTCCAAAAATATGGGAAAAAATCCATAGATAATACGCGTCGGTGTATAATACGCAGGATATTCAAATGAGCAAAAAAAGTGCGTATTATACACCGGAGAATACGGTAATCTTTATTATCATTACACCAAGGTACAATGGGAATATGTACGCACAGTCGTCCGAAAGAGAGACTAAAGGCTCCAGTATAGCTCTGCGTACGGTCGTACGCCGCTCTACGCCGTTCATACGCAGAGGCACAAGCGTAGCCCCGCAGGGCATGAACGCACCAAGCTCAAATTTTACGACTGCGTACGCAAACGTGGTGTCGCAAAATAAACTGCCTGGCACCGGATTGTTTTGTATGTGACACAAATGTATTAAATTCCTCTTCTTCATCCCTGATCTGGCCTTTTCTTTTGTTTTTCTGCCAAAAAGCAGTGATCTCTTCCTCCTCCGTTGACTCCATGACTGAAATGATGAGAAATGAATGAATTTGTCACGAATGAATTAAACTCAGGTCCAGCGTGGCTGCGGGAGGTTCTGGAGATTTCCTGGTGTGCTGGTCTGATGTGTGGGCTGCAGGACCAGCGCTCCCTGTTTTTATTTTATTTTTTAGAACTTTTTATTAACATATAAAAACAGAACACTGCTGTGGCAGAATCTGCCGGCTCTCGCCTTTTTTTTTTTGACCCGACCCGTCAATCAATTCAGAAGGAGTGTCAGCAAATGACCAATCAGCGACCTCAGTTTGTCCCGTAGGTAATCGCTCTTCGCTGCAGTTGCTCAAATGACGTCAAGAATTTGGTGCGTAAACGCTGGAGCCCCATGCTGAGCCATAGGGGTGAACTGTCTGCGTTCAGTGCACGAGTACGGACACGCGTACGGTTGTACGCAGAGCTATACTTGAGCCTTTAAAGCCCCCACTATAGCTCTGCGTATGTCCGTACATAGCTGTATGCCGTACGTACGCAGAGGCACAAGCGTACAGGCTGCAGTATAGCTTTGCGTACGTCCGTCCGTACGCGAGTCCGTACACGCGTACTGTATGCAGACAGCTCAGCCCCACACCCCATCATACACAAGCCGTTTTCGCACTACACAGCTCACCCCGGCCCAGCCCGGCCCGACCCGGCTTCTAACCCGGGTTCGTCTTGTTGGCATTTGTATTTTCGGGCCGGCGTCACCCCGAGTTTTAGAACCCGACCGACGGAGGTTCTAAGCGGGCCGAGCTCCCGGGCCCAGTTTGACGTCATGTACTGCTCACCATTTGGTTCGTTGTTTGCAGCAGGGGCGGGACTGCTGCGTGTTGAGTCATCAACTCTTCTAACAACAACCTTAGCGCGAGCTGAATTTCATTACATTTAACTACAGAAACGCCTAAACAAATATTTGTTAGCTGAATATATATATTAGTGTTTCAGAGTTTAATTTTTGTTAATAACTGATTACAAATCAGCTTATTTTAGAACATAGAATGTAAATAACACGAAGCGCGCACCCATACAGAGCATTTCCATCTTTCAGCGCGAGCTGAATTTCATTAAAATATAATTAATATTCTCTAACTCTTGCGCGTAGCCAACATTTTACGAGGGGCGTTTCCTTTATAGGAAAAGTGGACTCCTAGAAAAAGCAACACGCCTCGGTGGTTCACTGGTAGCCCGTCAGGTTGCCACTCTAAACTTTATCTCGACTCGGGTTCGAACCCCACTTGGTTGAACTTATTTTACGTTTGTCTTTTATTGGAAAAAAAAAGGAGTTTGTGTTATGCCTGTGGTTAACACAAACTCCTTTTTTTGTTTGTTTAGAGTTTAGAGTGGCAACCTGACGGGCTACCAGTGAACCACCGAGGCGTGTTGCTTTTTCTAGGAGTCCACTTTTCCTATAAAGTAAACGCCCTTCATAAAATTTTGGCTACGCGCAAGAGTTAGAGAAAAAAAAAGGCGTTTGTGTTATGCCTGTGGTTAACACAAACTCCTTTTTTTATCCACTAAAAGACAAACGTAAAATAAGTTCAACCAAGTGGGGTTCGAACCCGAGTCGAGATAAAGTTTAGAGTAGCAACCTGACGGGCTACCAGTGAACCACCGAGGTGTGTTGCTTTTTCAGGAGTCCTCTTTTCCTATAAAGGAAACGCCCCTCATACAATTTTGGCTACGCCCATGACTAATAATAATATCTGCACAATGCAAAATGAGCTGGGGCGGGCCAGGCTGGGCTCAGGGGCAACCCGGGACGAGCTGGGCCGGGGAGGTCCCGGGGAGGGCTGTGCAGTGTGAAAATGGCTACAGAGGGTTGAATGATATTAGTGAATAGCAAACAACCATCAGGTTGCTAACGATCCATCGTTAGGCTGATGGTCCTCCTTGATCATGGGAGCAGCTGGTTTTGGCTGTCAACAACAAACTGGTTGATCCACTGTGAGAGGGTGCTATTTATAAGACTGAGCTGAATACAGCATCTCAGAATGAGGAAGTCTTTCGGACGAAAGACGAAACGTTTCTACTTTTTTGTTTTGTTTTTTTGTCCAGAGGACCAGATTTAGCTTTTTTAGATTTTTCTACCTGGATTATTGAGCATGCATCAGGGTAATCTGCATAACATTGAAAAGAGATCCTGTGGTGAGTGATAATGTCACAGAGGGGGAGGTTGTAGAGGGTAAATAATGTGGGCCCAAGGACTGACCCCTGAGGAACACCACGGGTGACCATGTGGGTCTGAGATTTTGCTTCCCCAATGGAAACATACTCTGATCTGTCAGAGGTAAGAGCGGAACCATTCCAGAGTTGTCTCAGTCAGTGGTGCAGTGTGTTGTAGGCAGTGGAGAAGGATCCACAGTATCAAAAGCTGAGCTCAAGTCCAGGAGGATCAGAAGGGAGGGAGAACCAGCATCAGCTGCCATCAGAAGGTCATTTGTGACCCTGACCAGAGCT
>JBBPBX010101803.1:0-12137 GCA_038048925.1 Garcialebias charrua
TCATTCTCCACAAACTGGGCTTTTGTCTTAGCTACTGGAAAAGGAAATATGGTATATTTAGGTTAGCATGTTGTCTAAGAACGTGCAATCTCATGTCTGCCTAAATTATCACTTTGTAGCGTTTCTTGCTTAATAAAAAATAATTCTTGTTCATTGGAAATGCACCAGTAATCTTTTCTCACAATCTATACTATGTAAACATGGGCTTTAGTCCAACGATGTACTTTTAGCACTATCACATATGTTTAGCATTTTGTGGAATACAAGAGCAATGCAAAGAGAGGTAGAGATTGTATTTACTAAACTGTAGTCATGATTGTCAGATCCAAAATGTAAAAGGTATCATGTATTCCCTTTTTAAAGTAGTAAGAAAAAAACAGGTCAAGAACTCTACATTGATTCAAGAGAGATAATGTTCCAATTTAATAAAGTTTAAAACAAAACACCAGTGTCTGAAGTTGAGCTTTTTGTTCCAAAAATTTGTAAAGGACCAATTGTTTTCTTGTCCTAATGAATTCATTTTTTTGAAACAATCATGTTGTAGTGTTCCACTGTTTTGACTGTAAGCCTTCCAACAATACTAAACGGTGCACGACGAGAATGGGATTCGAACCCATGCGTGCAGAGCACAATGGATTAGCAGTCCATCGCCTTAACCACTCGGCCACCTCGTCTGCTGTCAGACACATCTGACCACAATCAGTTGTCAGAAATATTTGAATGCACTACACTTTCACCTTGCAATAGATTTAGGATAAATAAATTCGGATGGCTATTACAAACTGGATAGACCTTACAGGTATTTCTTGCTTGTGAGGGAAGTTATTTCAGATGCTACAACGATTGCTTGTTTCATGACAACTTGTGGCTTCGATGGCCCTATTTCACACTACATCACTTACCAGGAACATTAAGAAAGAAAAATCCTTCACTACTAAGTGACAACTGAGCTCTGAATTAAACCACGTACAAAGCATACTGTTTCATGCCTAATACGATCAACACATCATCTGGGTCCAACTGAGTCCTTTCTGGTGTTCACTGATAAGTATTGTCTAAGCCATATTTTGCAAGCATCTTACTTATTCTCCGGTGCCAACAATTATTTGAATCATACATCTCAGACAGGGAAAAAGCACTAAGATTTAGTTAAATGTCTATATTTTTGAATCAGAGTTGTTTTTCTAAAGTCAGAAATATTTGGTTATATGTATGCTGATATCCATTTTGAACACATTCAAAGCACACTAGGGTTAGGATTATATCCTTAGAATTTCTTGTCTGATTCTTCAGGGGAATTAGCTCAAATGGTAGAGCGCTCGCTTAGCATGCGAGAGGTAGAGGGATCGATGCCCTCATTCTCCACAAACTTGGCTTTTGTCTTAGCTACTGGAAAAGGAAATGTGGTATATTTAGGTTAGCATGTTGTCCAAGAACGTGTAATCTCATGTCTGCCTTATCACTTTGTAGTGTTTCTTGCTTAATAAAAAATAATTCTTGTTCATTGGAAATGCACCAGTAATCTTTTCACACAATCTATGCTAGGTAAACATGGGCTTTAGTCCAACGATGTACTTTTAGCACTATCACATATGTTTAGCATTTTGTGGAATACAGTACAAGTGCAATGCAAAGAGAGGTAGAGATTGTATTTACTAAACTGTAGTCATGATTGTCAGATCCAAAATATAAAAGGTATCATGTATTCCCTTTTTAAAGTACTAAGAAAAAAACAGGTCAAGAACTGTGCATTGATTCAAGAGAGATAATTGTTCCAATTTAATAAAGTTTAAAAAAACAACAACAGTGTCTGAAGGTGAGCTTTTTGTTCCAAAAGTTTGTAAAGGACCAATAGTTTTCTTGTACAATGAATTCATATTTTTGAAACAATCATGTTGTAGTGTTGCACTGTTTTGACTGTAAGCCTTCGAACAATACTAAACAGTGCACAACAAGAATGGGATTTGAACCCATGCGTGCAGAGCACAATGGATTAGCAGTCCATCGCCTTAACCACTCGGCCACTGTCAGACACATCTGACCACAATCAGTTGTCAGAAATATTTGAATGCACTACACTTTCACCTTGCAATAGATTTAGGATAAATAAATTCGGATGGCTATTACAAACTGGATAGACCTTACGGGTATTTCTTGCTTGGGAGGGAAGTTACTTCAGATGCTACAACGATTGCTTGTTTCATGACAACTTGTGGCTTCAATGGCCCTATTTCACACTACATCACTTACCAGGAACATTAAGAAAAAAAAATCCTTCACTACTAAGTGACAACTGAGCTCTGAATTAAACCACGTACAAAGCATACTGTTTCATGCCTAATACGATCAACACATCATCTGGGTCCAACTGAGTCCTTTCTGGTGTTCACTGATAAGTATTGTCTAAGCCATATTTTGCAAGCATCTTACTTATTCTCCGGTGCCAACAATTATTTGAATCATACATCTCAGACAGGGAAAAAGCACTAAGATTTAGTTAAATGTCTATATTTTTGAATCAGAGTTGTTTTTCTAAAGTCAGAAATATTTGGTTATATGTATGCTGATATCCATTTTGAACACATTCAAAGCACACTAGGGTTAGGATTATATCCTTAGAATTTCTAGTCTGATTCTTCAGGGGAATTAGCTCAAATGGTAGAGCGCTCGCTTAGCATGTGAGAGGTAGAGGGATCGATACCCTCATTCTCCACAAACTGGGCTTTTGTCTTAGCTACTGGAAAAGGAAATGTGGTATATTTAGTTTAGCATGTTGTCCAAGAACGTGTAATCTCATGTCTGCCTTATCACTTTGTAGTGTTTCTTGCTTAATAAAAAATAATTCTTGTTCATTGGAAATGCACCAGTAATCTTTTCGCACAATCTATGCTAGGTAAACATGGGCTTTAGTCCAACGATGTACTTTTAGCACTATCACATATGTTTAGCATTTTGTGGAATACAGTACAAGTGCAATGCAAAGAGAGGTAGAGATTGTATTTACTAAACTGTAGTCATGATTGTCAGATCCAAAATATAAAAGGTATCATGTACTGTATTCCCTTTTTAAAGTACTAAGAAAAAAACAGGTCAAGAACTGTACATTGATTCAAGAGAGATAATGTTCCAATTTAATAAAGTTTAAAACAAAACACCAGTGTCTGAAGGTGAGCTTTTTGTTCCAAAAGTTTGTAAAGGACCAATAGTTTTCTTGTACAATGAATTCATATTTTTGAAACAATCATGTTGTAGTGTTGCACTGTTTTGACTGTAAGCCTTCGAACAATACTAAACAGTGCACGACAAGAATGGGATTTGAACCCATGCGTGCAGAGCACAATGGATTAGCAGTCCATCGCCTTAACCACTCGGCCACCTCGTCTGCTGTCAGACACATCTGACCACAATCAGTTGTCAGAAATATTTGAATGCACTACACTTTCACCTTGCAATAGATTTAGGATAAATAAATTCGGATGGCTATTACAAACTGGATAGACCTTACGGGTATTTCTTGCTTGTGAGGGAAGTTACTTCAGATGCTACAACGATTGCTTGTTTCATGACAACTTGTGGCTTCAATGGCCCTATTTCACACTACATCACTTACCAGGAACATTAAGAAAAAAAAATCCTTCACTACTAAGTGACAACTGAGCTCTGAATTAAACCACGTACAAAGCATACTGTTTCATGCCTAATACGATCAACACATCATCTGGGTCCAACAGACAGTATATGCCACGGACTTCCGTTCCAGCACCTCCACAGTCATTGCACAGACTGCGCACTTCCGGTTAGCGGGAAAGACACAAACATAAATGACTAAATACAATTAATAAAACATCTGCATACACACCAATAATAACTCTATACACATATAAATCCATATAAAATTATGGCGACGTTCCCCCTACGGATAGCCGCGATAAATTTTCGCCGAACCCCCCCACCCGCGAAACAGCTGTTCCCACCGGTGGGCGGACACAACGGAACTCACTTGTAGTGCCGGTAGCGTGCAGCCGCTTCCCGTTTCGGGTCGTTGTCATTGTCTGCTACTAGGAGCTAACACTAACAACAACGGAGGTGGATGGGAACCGGAAGTGGCAGATGTGGGTTGCATTTTACCGTAAGTACGTCACGACCCCCCCTGGCATACAGTCTACTGTGTCCTTTCTGGTGTTCACTGATAAGTATTGTCTAAGCCATATTTTGCAAGCATCTTACTTCTTCTGAGGTGCCTACAAATATTTGAATCATACATCTCAGACAGGGAAAAAGCACTAAGATTTAGTTAAATGTCTCTCTAGATTTTTGAATCAGAGTTGTTTTTCTAAAGTCAGAAATATTTGGTTATATGTATGCTGATATCCATTTTGAACACTTTCAAAGCACACTAGGGTTAGGATTATATCCTTAGAATTTCTTGTCTGCTTCTTCAGGGGAATTAGCTCAAATGGTAGAGTGCTCGCTTTGCATGTGAGAGGTAGAGGGATCGATACCCTCATTCTCCACAAACTGGGCTTTTGTCTTAGCTACTGGAAAAGGAAATATGGTATATTTAGGTTAGCATGTTGTCTAAGAACGTGCAATCTCATGTCTGCCTAAATTATCACTTTGTAGCGTTTCTTGCTTAATAAAAAATAATTCTTGTTCATTGGAAATGCACCAGTAATCTTTTCTCACAATCTATACTATGTAAACATGGGCTTTAGTCCAACGGTGTACTTTTAGCACTATCACATATGTTTAGCATTTTGTGGAATACAAGAGCAATGCAAAGAGAGGTAGAGATTGTATTTACTAAACTGTAGTCATGATTGTCAGATCCAAAATGTAAAAGGTATCATGTATTCCCTTTTTAAAGTAGTAAGAAAAAAACAGGTCAAGAACTCTACATTGATTCAAGAGAGATAATGTTCCAATTTAATAAAGTTTAAAACAAAACACCAGTGTCTGAAGTTGACCTTTTTGTTCCAAAAATTTGTAAAGGACCAATTGTTTTCTTGTCCTAATGAATTCATTTTTTTGAAACAATCATGTTGTAGTGTTCCACTGTTTTGACTGTAAGCCTTCCAACAATACTAAACGGTGCACGACGCGAATGGGATTCGAACCCATGCGTGCAGAGGACAATGGATTAGCAGTCCATCGCCTTAACCACTCGGCCACCTCGTCTGCTGTCAGACACATCTGACCACAATCAGTTGTCAGAAATATTTGAATGCACTACACTTTCACCTTGCAATAGATTTAGGATAAATAAATTTGGATGGCTATTACAAAGAGGATAGACCTTACAGGTATTTCTTGCTTGTGAGGGAAGTTATTTCAGATGCTACAACGATTGCTTGTTTCATGACAACTTGTGGCTTCGATGGCCCTATTTCACACTACATCACTTACCAGGAACATTAAGAAAAAAAAATCCTTCACTACTAAGTGACAACTGAGCTCTGAATTAAACCACGTACAAAGCATACTGTTTCATGCCTAATACGATCAACACATCATCTGGGTCCAACAGACAGTAAATGCCACGGACTTCCGTTCCAGCACCTCCACAGTCATTGCACAGACGGCGCACTTCTGGTTAGCGGGAAAGACACGAACATAAATGACTAAATACAATTAATAAAACATCTGCATACACACCAATAATAACTCTATACACATATAAATCCATATAAAATTATGGCGACGTTCCCCCTACGGATAGCCGCGATAAATTTTCGCCGAACCCCCCCACCCGCGAAACAGCTGTTCCCACCGGTGGGCGGACACAACGGAACTCACTTGTAGTGCCGGTAGCGTGCAGCCGCTTCCCGTTTCGGGTCGTTGTCATTGTCTGCTACTAGGAGCTAACACTAACAACAACGGAGGTGGATGGGAACCGGAAGTGGCAGATGTGGGTTGCATTTTACCGTAAGTACGTCACGACCCCCCCTGGCATACAGTCTACTGTGTCCTTTCTGGTGTTCACTGATAAGTATTGTCTAAGCCATATTTTGCAAGCATCTTACTTCTTCTGAGGTGCCTACAAATATTTGAATCATACATCTCAGACAGGGAAAAAGCACTAAGATTTAGTTAAATGTCTCTCTAGATTTTTGAATCAGAGTTGTTTTTCTAAAGTCAGAAATATTTGGTTATATGTATGCTGATATCCATTTTGAACACTTTCAAAGCACACTAGGGTTAGGATTATATCCTTAGAATTTCTTGTCTGCTTCTTCAGGGGAATTAGCTCAAATGGTAGAGTGCTCGCTTTGCATGTGAGAGGTAGAGGGATCGATACCCTCATTCTCCACAAACTGGGCTTTTGTCTTAGCTACTGGAAAAGGAAATATGGTATATTTAGGTTAGCATGTTGTCTAAGAACGTGCAATCTCATGTCTGCCTAAATTATCACTTTGTAGCGTTTCTTGCTTAATAAAAAATAATTCTTGTTCATTGGAAATGCACCAGTAATCTTTTCTCACAATCTATACTATGTAAACATGGGCTTTAGTCCAACGATGTACTTTTAGCACTATCACGTTTAGCATTTTGTGGAATACAAGAGCAATGCAAAGAGAGGTAGAGATTGGCCCTCATGCACGAAACAGTTCGTATTCTTATCCTAAATGTCTCCTACTTTTGTTCGTACGAAGTGTTCGTACGAACATGCCACGTCAGATCCAACAAAGTCTTCTATCCACAGGAAAAGCGTGTAAACGGGCTGCTTAAAGTTGATGAATCTCACCTGTTCTAAACAGCTGCGCGTGCACGCGTGAGCTTATTTACATAATTCCCACCCCTCAAAACGCCATATAAGGCTACGTTTCCTGCCTCAGAGGCAGAACGTGTACGTTCATAAAATGACAGCGAAAAGTAAAAAAGAAGAACTCTACCGGTGCGGAGGATGAAGTTCTGTGGTCTCTGAGGACAAGAAAAGAAAATCTGTCCTTATTAGCAGCGTCACTCATGGAAGTAAATGACCAGCTAAAACCAAAGAAAGTTTGTTTATAATAAATGTGGATCTCGAAACATGCATGCGTACTGGTGGCTTACTGGTTAAAGCATTGCACTGTTAGCTGTTCCTAACCTTTTTTCTACACCTCGTGGGATCGAGTCCCACAAGGTATGATTCTTTTTTTTTCCTTCTTACTTTAGATTATTTATTCATTCCAAATTAAAAAGGCTTTATGCTTTATTTCTTGTTGTATTGTAAATAGTTTTCTTGTGTTTTTTAAATCTGGAATGAATTAAAAAAAAAAAAAAAACGTTGTCCTCCCACGGGAGGCGATCCCATGACCTTCGGAACTGCGACGCAGTGCTCTACTGACTGAGCCACATCAGAGCTATGACAGCAGCTGGAGGAAGTCTGTGTAAAGTCTGGCTTACCGAAGTCTGCGATACCGCGGCAAATTAAACTTAAATTAATTCATGGTTTAAGTTGATTTCAGTTTGAGATCTTCATATTAATATTGTAGTGTTAGAAAACGGCATTGATAACAAATTGATTTTCATTTAAATACTTTAATCCGTTAGTCATTATTACATTTAAAATTATAATTCGACTTCAAACAGAACCTATTGTCAAAAACAATTGTGGTGCGTGACTTTTTTAAACTCTAAACATTTCCTAAATAACGAAATATGAAGTTATTTGTGGAGTAATGCTGTCTGGATGACAGCAGACGGACCGCTCGTAAAATATACGACAGGTCCGGACCACACGTAGATTTTGTTCGTATCTGAAAAAAATCGTAGGATACGTGAACATTGTTGAATGCCACATATGCTCCTAAATCACTCGTAAGCACAGTTTAAGCACAAATCTGTGCGTACGAACGGTTCATGAATGAGGGCCATTGTATTTACTAAACTGTAGTCATGATTGTCAGATCCAAAATGTAAAAGGTATCATGTATTCCCTTTTTAAAGTAGTAAGAAAAAAACAGGTCAAGAACTCTACATTGATTCAAGAGAGATAATGTTCCAATTTAATAAAGTTTAAAACAAAACACCAGTGTCTGAAGTTGAGCTTTTTGTTCCAAAAATTTGTAAAGGACCAATTGTTTTCTTGTCCTAATGAATTCATTTTTTTGAAACAATCATGTTGTAGTGTTCCATTGTTTTGACTGTAAGCCTTCCAACAATACTAAACGGTGCACGACGAGAATGGGATTCGAACCCATGCGTGCAGAGCACAATGGATTAGCAGTCCATCGCCTTAACCACTCGGCCACCTCGTCTGCTGTCAGACACATCTGACCACAATCAGTTGTCAGAAATATTTGAATGCACTACACTTTCACCTTGCAATAGATTTAGGATAAATAAATTCGGATGGCTATTACAAACTGGATAGACCTTACAGGTATTTCTTGCTTGTGAGGGAAGTTATTTCAGATGCTACAACGATTGCTTGTTTCATGACAACTTGTGGCTTCGATGGCCCTATTTCACACTACATCACTTACCAGGAACATTAAGAAAGAAAAATCCTTCACTACTAAGTGACAACTGAGCTCTGAATTAAACCACGTACAAAGCATACTGTTTCATGCCTAATACGATCAACACATCATCTGGGTCCAACTGAGTCCTTTCTGGTGTTCACTGATAAGTATTGTCTAAGCCATATTTTGCAAGCATCTTACTTATTCTCCTGTGCCAACAATTATTTGAATCATACATCTCAGACAGGGAAAAAGCACTAAGATTTAATTAAATGTCTATATTTTTGAATCAGAGTTGTTTTTCTAAAGTCAGAAATATTTGGTTATATGTATGCTGATATCCATTTTGAACACATTCAAAGCAAACTAGGGTTAGGATTATATCCTTAGAATTTCTTGTCTGATTCTTCAGGGGAATTAGCTCAAATGGTAGAGCGCTTGCTTAGCATGCGAGAGGTAGAGGGATCGATGCCCTCATTCTCCACAAACTTGGCTTTTGTCTTAGCTACTGGAAAAGGAAATGTGGTATATTTAGGTTAGCATGTTGTCCAAGAACGTGTAATCTCATGTCTGCCTTATCACTTTGTAGTGTTTCTTGCTTAATAAAAAATAATTCTTGTTCATTGGAAATGCACCAGTAATCTTTTCGCACAATCTATGCTAGGTAAACACGGGCTTTAGTCCAACGATGTACTTTTAGCACTATCACATATGTTTAGCATTTTGTGGAATACAGTACAAGTGCAATGCAAAGAGAGGTAGAGATTGTATTTACTAAACTGTAGTCATGATTGTCAGATCCAAAATATAAAAGGTATCATGTATTCCCTTTTTAAAGTACTAAGAAAAAAACAGGTCAAGAACTGTGCATTGATTCAAGAGAGATAATTGTTCCAATTTAATAAAGTTTAAAAAAAAAAACAGTGTCTGAAGGTGAGCTTTTTGTTCCAAAAGTTTGTAAAGGACCAATAGTTTTCTTGTACAATGAATTCATATTTTTGAAACAATCATGTTGTAGTGTTGCACTGTTTTGACTGTAAGCCTTCGAACAATACTAAACAGTGCACGACAAGAATGGGATTTGAACCCATGCGTGCAGAGCACAATGGATTAGCAGTCCATCGCCTTAACCACTCGGCCACTGTCAGACACATCTGACCACAATCAGTTGTCAGAAATATTTGAATGCACTACACTTTCACCTTGCAATAGATTTAGGATAAATAAATTCGGATGGCTATTACAAACTGGATAGACCTTACGGGTATTTCTTGCTTGTGAGGGAAGTTACTTCAGATGCTACAACGATTGCTTGTTTCATGACAACTTGTGGCTTCAATGGCCCTATTTCACACTACATCACTTACCAGGAACATTAAGAAAAAAAAATCCTTCACTACTAAGTGACAACTGAGCTCTGAATTAAACCACGTACAAAGCATACTGTTTCATGCCTAATACGATCAACACATCATCTGGGTCCAACAGACAGTAAATGCCACGGACTTCCGTTCCAGCACCTCCACAGTCATTGCACAGACGGCGCACTTCCGGTTAGCGGGAAAGACACGAACATAAATGACTAAATACAATTAATAAAACATCTGCATACACACCAATAATAACTCTATACACATATAAATCCATATAAAATTATGGCGACGTTCCCCCTACGGATAGCCGCGATAAATTTTCGCCGAACCCCCCCACCCGCGAAACAGCTGTTCCCACCGGTGGGCGGACACAACGGAACTCACTTGTAGTGCCGGTAGCGTGCAGCCGCTTCCCGTTTCGGGTCGTTGTCATTGTCTGCTACTAGGAGCTAACACTAACAACAACGGAGGTGGATGGGAACCGGAAGTGGCAGATGTGGGTTGCATTTTACCGTAAGTACGTCACGACCCCCCCTGGCATACAGTCTACTGTGTCCTTTCTGGTGTTCACTGATAAGTATTGTCTAAGCCATATTTTGCAAGCATCTTACTTCTTCTGAGGTGCCTACAAATATTTGAATCATACATCTCAGACAGGGAAAAAGCACTAAGATTTAGTTAAATGTCTCTCTAGATTTTTGAATCAGAGTTGTTTTTCTAAAGTCAGAAATATTTGGTTATATGTATGCTGATATCCATTTTGAACACTTTCAAAGCACACTAGGGTTAGGATTATATCCTTAGAATTTCTTGTCTGCTTCTTCAGGGGAATTAGCTCAAATGGTAGAGTGCTCGCTTTGCATGTGAGAGGTAGAGGGATCGATACCCTCATTCTCCACAAACTGGGCTTTTGTCTTAGCTACTGGAAAAGGAAATATGGTATATTTAGGTTAGCATGTTGTCTAAGAACGTGCAATCTCATGTCTGTCTAAATTATCACTTTGTAGCGTTTCTTGCTTAATAAAAAATAATTCTTGTTCATTGGAAATGCACCAGTAATCTTTTCTCACAATCTATACTATGTAAACATGGGCTTTAGTCCAACGATGTACTTTTAGCACTATCACATATGTTTAGCATTTTGTGGAATACAAGAGCAATGCAAAGAGAGGTAGAGATTGTATTTACTAAACTGTAGTCATGATTGTCAGATCCAAAATGTAAAAGGTATCATGTATTCCCTTTTTAAAGTAGTAAGAAAAAAACAGGTCAAGAACTCTACATTGATTCAAGAGAGATAATGTTCCAATTTAATAAAGTTTAAAACAAAACACCAGTGTCTGAAGTTGAGCTTTTTGTTCCAAAAATTTGTAAAGGACCAATTGTTTTCTTGTCCTAATGAATTCATTTTTTTGAAACAATCATGTTGTAGTGTTCCACTGTTTTGACTGTAAGCCTTCCAACAATACTAAACGGTGCACGACGAGAATGGGATTCGAACCCATGCGTGCAGAGCACAATGGATTAGCAGTCCATCGCCTTAACCACTCGGCCACCTCGTCTGCTGTCAGACACATCTGACCACAATCAGTTGTCAGAAATATTTGAATGCACTACACTTTCACCTTGCAATAGATTTAGGATAAATAAATTCGGATGGCTATTACAAACTGGATAGACCTTACAGGTATTTCTTGCTTGTGAGGGAAGTTATTTCAGATGCTACAACGATTGCTTGTTTCATGACAACTTGTGGCTTCAATGGCCCTATTTCACACTACATCACTTACCAGGAACATTAAGAAAGAAAAATCCTTCACTACTAAGTGACAACTGAGCTCTGAATTAAACCACGTACAAAGCATACTGTTTCATGCCTAATACGATCAACACATCATCTGGGTCCAACTGAGTCCTTTCTGGTGTTCACTGATAAGTATTGTCTAAGCCATATTTTGCAAGCATCTTACTTATTCTCCGGTGCCAACAATTATTTGAATCATACATCTCAGACAGGGAAAAAGCACTAAGATTTAGTTAAATGTCTATATTTTTGAATCAGAGTTGTTTTTCTAAAGTCAGAAATATTTGGTTATATGTATGCTGATATCCATTTTGAACACATTCAAAGCACACTAGGGTTAGGATTATATCCTTAGAATTTCTTGTCTGATTCTTCAGGGGAATTAGCTCAAATGGTAGAGCGCTCGCTTAGCATGCGAGAGGTAGAGGGATCGATGCCCTCATTCTCCACAAACTTGGCTTTTGTCTTAGCTACTGGAAAAGGAAATGTGGTATATTTAGGTTAGCATGTTGT
>JBBPBX010101805.1:0-12137 GCA_038048925.1 Garcialebias charrua
TCCCTCTACCTCTCGCATGCTAAGCGAGCGCTCTACCATTTGAGCTAATTCCCCTGAAGAATCAGACAAGAAATTCTAAGGATATAATCCTAACCCTAGTGTGCTTTGAATGTGTTCAAAATGGATATCAGCATACATATAACCAAATATTTCTGACTTTAGAAAAACAACTCTGATTCAAAAATATAGACATTTAACTAAATCTTAGTGCTTTTTCCCTGTCTGAGATGTATGATTCAAATAATTGTTGGCACCGGAGAATAAGTAAGATGCTTGCAAAATATGGCTTAGACAATACTTATCAGTGAACACCAGAAAGGACTCAGTTGGACCCAGATGATGTGTTGATCGTATTAGGCATGAAACAGTATGCTTTGTACGTGGTTTAATTCAGAGCTCAGTTGTCACTTAGTAGTGAAGGATTTTTCTTTCTTAATGTTCCTGGTAAGTGATGTAGTGTGAAATAGGGCCATCGAAGCCACAAGTTGTCATGAAACAAGCAATCGTTGTAGCATCTGAAATAACTTCCCTCACAAGCAAGAAATACCTGTAAGGTCTATCCAGTTTGTAATAGCCATCCAAATTTATTTATCCTAAATCTATTGCAAGGTGAAAGTGTAGTGCATTCAAATATTTCTGACAACTGATTGTGGTCAGATGTGTCTGACAGCAGACGAGGTGGCCGAGTGGTTAAGGCGATGGACTGCTAATCCATTGTGCTCTGCACGCATGGGTTCGAATCCCATTCTCGTCGTGCACCGTTTAGTATTGTTGGAAGGCTTACAGTCAAAACAGTGGAACACTACAACATGAATGTTTAAAAAAAATGAATTCATTAGGACAAGAAAACAATTGGTCCTTTACAAATTTTTGGAACAAAAAGCTCAACTTCAGACACTGGTGTTTTGTTTTAAACTTTATTAAATTGGAACATTATCTCTCTTGAATCAATGTAGAGTTCTTGACCTGTTTTTTTCTTACTACTTTAAAAAGGGAATACATGATACCTTTTACATTTTGGATCTGACAATCATGACTACAGTTTAGTAAATACAATCTCGACCTCTCTTTGCATTGCTCTTGTATTCCACAAAATGCTAAACATATGTGATAGTGCTAAAAGTACATCGTTGGACTAAAGCCCATGTTTACATAGTATAGATTGTGAGAAAAGATTACTGGTGCATTTCCAATGAACAAGAATTATTTTTTATTAAGCAAGAAACGCTACAAAGTGATAATTTAGACAGACATGAGATTGCACGTTCTTAGACAACATGCTAACCTAAATATACCATATTTCCTTTTCCAGTAGCTAAGACAAAAGCCCAGTTTGTGGAGAATGAGGGTATCGATCCCTCTACCTCTCACATGCAAAGCGAGCGCTCTACCATTTGAGCTAATTCCCCTGAAGAAGCAGACAAGAAATTCTAAGGATATAATCCTAACCCTAGTGTGCTTTGAAAGTGTTCAAAATGGATATCAGCATACATATAACCAAATATTTCTGACTTTAGAAAAACAACTCTGATTCAAAAATCTAGAGAGACATTTAACTAAATCTTAGTGCTTTTTCCCTGTCTGAGATGTATGATTCAAATATTTGTAGGCACCTCAGAAGAAGTAAGATGCTTGCAAAATATGGCTTAGACAATACTTATCAGTGAACACCAGAAAGGACACAGTAGACTGTATGCCAGGGGGGGTCGTGACGTACTTACGGTAAAATGCAACCCACATCTGCCACTTCCGGTTCCCATCCACCTCCGTTGTTGTTAGTGTTAGCTCCTAGTAGCAGACAATGACAACGACCCGAAACGGGAAGCGGCTGCACGCTACCGGCACTACAAGTGAGTTCCGTTGTGTCCGCCCACCGGTGGGAACAGCTGTTTCGCGGGTGGGGGGGTTCGGCGAAAATTTATCGCGGCTATCCGTAGGGGGAACGTCGCCATAATTTTATATGGATTTATATGTGTATAGAGTTATTATTGGTGTGTATGCAGATGTTTTATTAATTGTATTTAGTCATTTATGTTCGTGTCTTTCCCGCTAACCGGAAGTGCGCCGTCTGTGCAATGACTGTGGAGGTGCTGGAACGGAAGTCCGTGGCATATACTGTCTGTTGGACCCAGACGATGTGTTGATCGTATTAGGCATGAAACAGTATGCTTTGTACGTGGTTTAATTCAGAGCTCAGTTGTCACTTAGTAGTGAAGGATTTTTCTTTCTTAATGTTCCTGGTAAGTGATGTAGTGTGAAATAGGGCCATTGAAGCCACAAGTTGTCATGAAACAAGCAATCGTTGTAGCATCTGAAATAACTTCCCTCACAAGCAAGAAATACCCGTAAGGTCTATCCAGTTTGTAATAGCCATCCGAATTTATTTATCCTAAATCTATTGCAAGGTGAAAGTGTAGTGCATTCAAATATTTCTGACAACTGATTGTGGTCAGATGTGTCTGACAGCAGACGAGGTGGCCGAGTGGTTAAGGCGATGGACTGCTAATCCATTGTGCTCTGCACGCATGGGTTCAAATCCCATTCTTGTCGTGCACCGTTTAGTATTGTTCGAAGGCTTACAGTCAAAACAGTGCAACACTACAACATGATTGTTTCAAAAATATGAATTCATTGTACAAGAAAACTATTGGTCCTTTACAAACTTTTGGAACAAAAAGCTCACCTTCAGACACTGTGTTTTGTTTTAAACTTTATTAAATTGGAACAATTATCTCTCTTGAATCAATGTACAGTTCTTGACCTGTTTTTTTCTTAGTACTTTAAAAAGGGAATACATGATACCTTTTATATTTTGGATCTGACAATCATGACTACAGTTTAGTAAATACAATCTCTACCTCTCTTTGCATTGCACTTGTACTCCACAAAATGCTAAACATATGTGATAGTGCTAAAAGTACATCGTTGGACTAAAGCCCATGTTTACCTAGCATAGATTGTGCGAAAAGATTACTGGTGCATTTCCAATGAACAAGAATTATTTTTTATTAAGCAAGAAACACTACAAAGTGATAAGGCAGACATGAGATTACACGTTCTTGGACAACATGCTAACCTAAATATACCACATTTCCTTTTCCAGTAGCTAAGACAAAAGCCAAGTTTGTGGAGAATGAGGGCATCGATCCCTCTACCTCTCACATGCTAAGCGAGCGCTCTACCATTTGAGCTAATTCCCCTGAAGAATCAGACAAGAAATTATAAGGATATAATCCTAACCCTAGTGTGCTTTGAATGTGTTCAAAATGGATATCAGCATACATATAACCAAATATTTCTGACTTTAGAAAAACAACTCTGATTCAAAAATATAGACATTTAACTAAATCTTAGTGCTTTTTCCCCGTCTGAGATGTATGATTCAAATAATTGTTGGCACCGGAGAATAAGTAAGATGCTTGCAAAATATGGCTTAGACAATACTTATCAGTGAACACCAGAAAGGACTCAGTTGGACCCAGATGATGTGTTGATCGTATTAGGCATGAAACAGTATGCTTTGTACGTGGTTTAATTCAGAGCTCAGTTGTCACTTAGTAGTGAAGGATTTTTCTTTCTTAATGTTCCTGGTAAGTGATGTAGTGTGAAATAGGGCCATCGAAGCCACAAGTTGTCATGAAACAAGCAATCGTTGTAGCATCTGAAATAACTTCCCTCACAAGCAAGAAATACCTGTAAGGTCTATCCAGTTTGTAATAGCCATCCGAATTTATTTATCCTAAATCTATTGCAAGGTGAAAGTGTAGTGCATTCAAATATTTCTGACAACTGATTGTGGTCAGATGTGTCTGACAGCAGACGAGGTGGCCGAGTGGTTAAGGCGATGGACTGCTAATCCATTGTGCTCTGCACGCATGGGTTCGAATCCCATTCTCGTCGTGCACCGTTTAGTATTGTTGGAAGGCTTACAGTCAAAACAGTGGAACACTACAACATGAATGTTTAAAAAAAATGAATTCATTAGGACAAGAAAACAATTGGTCCTTTACAAATTTTTGGAACAAAAAGCTCAACTTCAGACACTGGTGTTTTGTTTTAAACTTTATTAAATTGGAACATTATCTCTCTTGAATCAATGTAGAGTTCTTGACCTGTTTTTTTCTTACTACTTTAAAAAGGGAATACATGATACCTTTTACATTTTGGATCTGACAATCATGACTACAGTTTAGTAAATACAATCTCTACCTCTCTTTGCATTGCTCTTGTATTCCACAAAATGCTAAACATATGTGATAGTGCTAAAAGTACATCGTTGGACTAAAGCCCATGTTTACATAGTATAGATTGTGAGAAAAGATTACTGGTGCATTTCCAATGAACAAGAATTATTTTTTATTAAGCAAGAAACGCTACAAAGTGATAATTTAGGCAGACATGAGATTGCACGTTCTTAGACAACATGCTAACCTAAATATACCATATTTCCTTTTCCAGTAGCTAAGACAAAAGCCCAGTTTGTGGAGAATGAGGGTATTGATCCCTCTACCTCTCACATGCAAAGCGAGCACTCTACCATTTGAGCTAATTCCCCTGAAGAAGCAGACAAGAAATTCTAAGGATATAATCCTAACCCTAGTGTGCTTTGAAAGTGTTCAAAATGGATATCAGCATACATATAACCAAATATTTCTGACTTTAGAAAAACAACTCTGATTCAAAAATCTAGAGAGACATTTAACTAAATCTTAGTGCTTTTCCCTGTCTGAGATGTATGATTCAAATAATTGTTGGCACCGGAGAATAAGTAAGATGCTTGCAAAATATGGCTTAGACAATACTTATCAGTGAACACCAGAAAGGACACAGTAGACTGTATGCCAGGGGGGGTCGTGACGTACTTACGGTAAAATGCAACCCACATCTGCCACTTCCGGTTCCCATCCACCTCCGTTGTTGTTAGTGTTAGCTCCTAGTAGCAGACAATGACAACGACCCGAAACGGGAAGCGGCTGAACGCTACCGGCACTACAAGTGAGTTCCGTTGTGTCCGCCCACCGGTGGGAACAGCTGTTTCGCGGGTGGGGGGGTTCGGCGAAAATTTATCGCGGCTATCGCCATAATTTTATATGGATTTATATGTGTATAGAGTTATTATTGGTGTGTATGCAGATGTTTTATTAATTGTATTTAGTCATTTATGTTCATGTCTTTCCCGCTAACCGGAAGTGCGCCGTCTGTGCAATGACTGTGGAGGTGCTGGAACGGAAGTCCGTGGCATATACTGTCTGTTGGACCCAGATGATGTGTTGATCGTATTAGGCATGAAACAGTATGCTTTGTACGTGGTTTAATTCAGAGCTCAGTTGTCACTTAGTAGTGAAGGATTTTTTTTTCTTAATGTTCCTGGTAAGTGATGTAGTGTGAAATAGGGCCATTGAAGCCACAAGTTGTCATGAAACAAGCAATCGTTGTAGCATCTGAAGTAACTTCCCTCACAAGCAAGAAATACCCGTAAGGTCTATCCAGTTTGTAATAGCCATCCGAATTTATTTATCCTAAATCTATTGCAAGGTGAAAGTGTAGTGCATTCAAATATTTCTGACAACTGATTGTGGTCAGATGTGTCTGACAGCAGACGAGGTGGCCGAGTGGGTAAAGCGATGGACTGCTAATCCATTGTGCTCTGCACGCATTGGGTTCAAATCCCTTTCTTGTCGTGCACTGTTTAGTATTGTTCGAAGGCTTACAGTCAAAACAGTGCAACACTACAACATGATTGTTTCAAAAATATGAATTCATTGTACAAGAAAACTATTGGTCCTTTACAAACTTTTGGAACAAAAAGCTCACCTTCAGACACTGTTGTTTTTTTTTAAACTTTATTAAATTGGAACAATTATCTCTCTTGAATCAATGTACAGTTCTTGACCTGTTTTTTTCTTAGTACTTTAAAAAGGGAATACATGATACCTTTTATATTTTGGATCTGACAATCATGACTACAGTTTAGTAAATACAATCTCTACCTCTCTTTGCATTGCACTTGTACTGTATTCCACAAAATGCTAAACATATGTGATAGTGCTAAAAGTACATCGTTGGACTAAAGCCCATGTTTACCTAGCATAGATTGTGCGAAAAGATTACTGGTGCATTTCCAATGAACAAGAATTATTTTTTATTAAGCAAGAAACACTACAAAGTGATAAGGCAGACATGAGATTACACGTTCTTGGACAACATGCTAACCTAAATATACCACATTTCCTTTTCCAGTAGCTAAGACAAAAGCCAAGTTTTTGGAGAATGAGGGCATCGATTCCTCTACCTCTCGCATGCTAAGCGAGCGCTCTACCATTTGAGCTAATTCCCCTGAAGAATCAGACAAGAAATTCTAAGGATATAATCCTAACCCTAGTGTGCTTTGAATGTGTTCAAAATGGATATCAGCATACATATAACCAAATATTTCTGACTTTAGAAAAACAACTCTGATTCAAAAATATAGACATTTAACTAAATCTTAGTGCTTTTTCCCTGTCTGAGATGTATGATTCAAATAATTGTTGGCACCGGAGAATAAGTAAGATGCTTGCAAAATATGGCTTAGACAATACTTATCAGTGAACACCAGAAAGGACTCAGTTGGACCCAGATGATGTGTTGATCGTATTAGGCATGAAACAGTATGCTTTGTACGTGGTTTAATTCAGAGCTCAGTTGTCACTTAGTAGTGAAGGATTTTTCTTTCTTAATGTTCCTGGTAAGTGATGTAGTGTGAAATAGGGCCATCGAAGCCACAAGTTGTCATGAAACAAGCAATCGTTGTAGCATCTGAAATAACTTCCCTCACAAGCAAGAAATACCTGTAAGGTCTATCCAGTTTGTAATAGCCATCCGAATTTATTTATCCTAAATCTATTGCAAGGTGAAAGTGTAGTGCATTCAAATATTTCTGACAACTGATTGTGGTCAGATGTGTCTGACAGCAGACGAGGTGGCCGAGTGGTTAAGGCGATGGACTGCTAATCCATTGTGCTCTGCACGCATGGGTTCGAATCCCATTCTCGTCGTGCACCGTTTAGTATTGTTGGAAGGCTTACAGTCAAAACAGTGGAACACTACAACATGATTGTTTCAAAAAAATGAATTCATTAGGACAAGAAAACAATTGGTCCTTTACAAATTTTTGGAACAAAAAGCTCAACTTCAGACACTGGTGTTTTGTTTTAAACTTTATTAAATTGGAACATTATCTCTCTTGAATCAATGTAGAGTTCTTGACCTGTTTTTTTCTTACTACTTTAAAAAGGGAATACATGATACCTTTTACATTTTGGATCTGACAATCATGACTACAGTTTAGTAAATACAATCTCTACCTCTCTTTGCATTGCTCTTGTATTCCACAAAATGCTAAACATATGTGATAGTGCTAAAAGTACATCGTTGGACTAAAGCCCATGTTTACATAGTATAGATTGTGAGAAAAGATTACTGGTGCATTTCCAATGAACAAGAATTATTTTTTATTAAGCAAGAAACGCTACAAAGTGATAATTTAGGCAGACATGAGATTGCACGTTCTTAGACAACATGCTAACCTAAATATACCATATTTCCTTTTCCAGTAGCTAAGACAAAAGCCCAGTTTGTGGAGAATGAGGGTATCGATCCCTCTACCTCTCACGTGCAAAGCGAGCACTCTACCATTTGAGCTAATTCCCCTGAAGAAGCAGACAAGAAATTCTAAGGATATAATCCTAACCCTAGTGTGCTTTGAAAGTGTTCAAAATGGATATCAGCATACATATAACCAAATATTTCTGACTTTAGAAAAACAACTCTGATTCAAAAATCTAGAGAGACATTTAACTAAATCTTAGTGCTTTTTCCCTGTCTGAGATGTATGATTCAAATATTTGTAGGCACCTCAGAAGAAGTAAGATGCTTGCAAAATATGGCTTAGACAATACTTATCAGTGAACACCAGAAAGGACACAGTAGACTGTATGCCAGGGGGGGTCGTGACGTACTTACGGTAAAATGCAACCCACATCTGCCACTTCCGGTTCCCATCCACCTCCGTTGTTGTTAGTGTTAGCTCCTAGTAGCAGACAATGACAACGACCCGAAACGGGAAGCGGCTGCACGCTACCGGCACTACAAGTGAGTTCCGTTGTGTCCGCCCACCGGTGGGAACAGCTGTTTCGCGGGTGGGGGGGTTCGGCGAAAATTTATCGCGGCTATCCGTAGGGGGAACGTCGCCATAATTTTATATGGATTTATATGTGTATAGAGTTATTATTGGTGTGTATGCAGATGTTTTATTAATTGTATTTAGTCATTTATGTTCGTGTCTTTCCCGCTAACCGGAAGTGCGCCGTCTGTGCAATGACTGTGGAGGTGCTGGAACGGAAGTCCGTGGCATATACTGTCTGTTGGACCCAGATGATGTGTTGATCGTATTAGGCATGAAACAGTATGCTTTGTACGTGGTTTAATTCAGAGCTCAGTTGTCACTTAGTAGTGAAGGATTTTTTTTTCTTAATGTTCCTGGTAAGTGATGTAGTGTGAAATAGGGCCATTGAAGCCACAAGTTGTCATGAAACAAGCAATCGTTGTAGCATCTGAAGTAACTTCCCTCACAAGCAAGAAATACCCGTAAGGTCTATCCAGTTTGTAATAGCCATCCGAATTTATTTATCCTAAATCTATTGCAAGGTGAAAGTGTAGTGCATTCAAATATTTCTGACAACTGATTGTGGTCAGATGTGTCTGACAGCAGATGAGGTGGCCGAGTGGTTAAGGCGATGGACTGCTAATCCATTGTGCTCTGCACGCATGGGTTCAAATCCCATTCTTGTCGTGCACTGTTTAGTATTGTTCGAAGGCTTACAGTTAAAACAGTGCAACACTACAACATGATTGTTTCAAAAATATGAATTCATTGTACAAGAAAACTATTGGTCCTTTACAAACTTTTGGAACAAAAAGCTCACCTTCAGACACTGTTTTTTTTTTTAAACTTTATTAAATTGGAACAATTATCTCTCTTGAATCAATGTACAGTTCTTGACCTGTTTTTTTCTTAGTACTTTAAAAAGGGAATACATGATACCTTTTATATTTTGGATCTGACAATCATGACTACAGTTTAGTAAATACAATCTCTACCTCTCTTTGCATTGCACTTGTACTGTATTCCACAAAATGCTAAACATATGTGATAGTGCTAAAAGTACATCGTTGGACTAAAGCCCATGTTTACCTAGCATAGATTGTGCGAAAAGATTACTGGTGCATTTCCAATGAACAAGAATTATTTTTTATTAAGCAAGAAACACTACAAAGTGATAAGGCAGACATGAGATTACACGTTCTTGGACAACATGCTAACCTAAATATACCACATTTCCTTTTCCAGTAGCTAAGACAAAAGCCAAGTTTGTGGAGAATGAGGGCATCGATCCCTCTACCTCTCGCATGCTAAGCGAGCGCTCTACCATTTGAGCTAATTCCCCTGAAGAATCAGACAAGAAATTCTAAGGATATAATCCTAACCCTAGTGTGCTTTGAATGTGTTCAAAATGGATATCAGCATACATATAACCAAATATTTCTGACTTTAGAAAAACAACTCTGATTCAAAAATATAGACATTTAACTAAATCTTAGTGCTTTTTCCCTGTCTGAGATGTATGATTCAAATAATTGTTGGCACCGGAGAATAAGTAAGATGCTTGCAAAATATGGCTTAGACAATACTTATCAGTGAACACCAGAAAGGACTCAGTTGGACCCAGATGATGTGTTGATCGTATTAGGCATGAAACAGTATGCTTTGTACGTGGTTTAATTCAGAGCTCAGTTGTCACTTAGTAGTGAAGGATTTTTCTTTCTTAATGTTCCTGGTAAGTGATGTAGTGTGAAATAGGGCCATCGAAGCCACAAGTTGTCATGAAACAAGCAATCGTTGTAGCATCTGAAATAACTTCCCTCACAAGCAAGAAATACCTGTAAGGTCTATCCAGTTTGTAATAGCCATCCGAATTTATTTATCCTAAATCTATTGCAAGGTGAAAGTGTAGTGCATTCAAATATTTCTGACAACTGATTGTGGTCAGATGTGTCTGACAGCAGACGAGGTGGCCGAGTGGTTAAGGCGATGGACTGCTAATCCATTGTGCTCTGCACGCATGGGTTCGAATCCCATTCTCGTCGTGCACCGTTTAGTATTGTTGGAAGGCTTACAGTCAAAACAGTGGAACACTACAACATGATTGTTTCAAAAAAATGAATTCATTAGGACAATGAAAACAATTGGTCCTTTACAAATTTTTGGAACAAAAAGCTCAACTTCAGACACTGGTGTTTTGTTTTAAACTTTATTAAATTGGAACATTATCTCTCTTGAATCAATGTAGAGTTCTTGACCTGTTTTTTTCTTACTACTTTAAAAAGGGAATACATGATACCTTTTACATTTTGGATCTGACAATCATGACTACAGTTTAGTAAATACAATCTCTACCTCTCTTTGCATTGCTCTTGTATTCCACAAAATGCTAAACATATGTGATAGTGCTAAAAGTACATCGTTGGACTAAAGCCCATGTTTACATAGTATAGATTGTGAGAAAAGATTACTGGTGCATTTCCAATGAACAAGAATTATTTTTTATTAAGCAAGAAACGCTACAAAGTGATAATTTAGGCAGACATGAGATTGCACGTTCTTAGACAACATGCTAACCTAAATATACCATATTTCCTTTTCCAGTAGCTAAGACAAAAGCCCAGTTTGTGGAGAATGAGGGTATCGATCCCTCTACCTCTCACATGCAAAGCGAGCGCTCTACCATTTGAGCTAATTCCCCTGAAGAAGCAGACAAGAAATTCTAAGGATATAATCCTAACCCTAGTGTGCTTTGAAAGTGTTCAAAATGGATATCAGCATACATATAACCAAATATTTCTGACTTTAGAAAAACAACTCTGATTCAAAAATCTAGAGAGACATTTAACTAAATCTTAGTGCTTTTCCCTGTCTGAGATGTATGATTCAAATAATTGTTGGCACCGGAGAATAAGTAAGATGCTTGCAAAATATGGCTTAGACAATACTTATCAGTGAACACCAGAAAGGACACAGTAGACTGTATGCCAGGGGGGGTCGTGACGTACTTACGGTAAAATGCAACCCACATCTGCCACTTCCGGTTCCCATCCACCTCCGTTGTTGTTAGTGTTAGCTCCTAGTAGCAGACAATGACAACGACCCGAAACGGGAAGCGGCTGAACGCTACCGGCACTACAAGTGAGTTCCGTTGTGTCCGCCCACCGGTGGGAACAGCTGTTTCGCGGGTGGGGGGGTTCGGCGAAAATTTATCGCGGCTATCGCCATAATTTTATATGGATTTATATGTGTATAGAGTTATTATTGGTGTGTATGCAGATGTTTTATTAATTGTATTTAGTCATTTATGTTCATGTCTTTCCCGCTAACCGGAAGTGCGCCGTCTGTGCAATGACTGTGGAGGTGCTGGAACGGAAGTCCGTGGCATATACTGTCTGTTGGACCCAGATGATGTGTTGATCGTATTAGGCATGAAACAGTATGCTTTGTACGTGGTTTAATTCAGAGCTCAGTTGTCACTTAGTAGTGAAGGATTTTTTTTTCTTAATGTTCCTGGTAAGTGATGTAGTGTGAAATAGGGCCATTGAAGCCACAAGTTGTCATGAAACAAGCAATCGTTGTAGCATCTGAAGTAACTTCCCTCACAAGCAAGAAATACCCGTAAGGTCTATCCAGTTTGTAATAGCCATCCGAATTTATTTATCCTAAATCTATTGCAAGGTGAAAGTGTAGTGCATTCAAATATTTCTGACAACTGATTGTGGTCAGATGTGTCTGACAGCAGACGAGGTGGCCGAGTGGTTAAGGCGATGGACTGCTAATCCATTGTGCTCTGCACGCATGGGTTCAAATCCCATTCTTGTCGTGCACTGTTTAGTATTGTTCGAAGGCTTACAGTCAAAACAGTGCAACACTACAACATGATTGTTTCAAAAATATGAATTCATTGTACAAGAAAACTATTGGTCCTTTACAAACTTTTGGAACAAAAAGCTCACCTTCAGACACTGTTTTTTTTTTTTAAACTTTATTA
>JBBPBX010101806.1:0-12137 GCA_038048925.1 Garcialebias charrua
GCATTAATTTTTATTTACATTTTTGCGAAATTTCAAAATTTCGCTCAAAATTCGAATTGAAAATAGATGGAAACACGGTTACTGACAAAAAGACAGGAGAAAGAACTGGAAGTGGCAGAAATGAAGATGCTGAGGTTCTCCTTAGGAGTGACGAGGATGGATAAGATCAGGAATGAGATCATCAGAGGTACAGCACATGTTGAACAACTGGGAGATAAAGTTAGAGAGGCCAGACTGAGATGGTTTGGACATGTCCAGAGGAGGGACAGTGGGTATATTGGTAGAAGGATGTTAGAAATGCAGCTGCCTGGGAAAAGACAAAGAGGAGATATATGGATACAGTTAGAGAGGACAAAGAGGTAGTTGGAGTGAGGACAGAGCGAGATGGAAGAGGATGACTCACTAGCTATGTTTCCATCCAATTTAAATTCGATTTTTGAGCGAATTTTAGAAAATTTCGCTAAAATGTAAATTAAAATTATGAGGATCAGAAGTGTTTCCATTAACTGGCTTGAAGCGCATCTGCAATGCCACGCAAAGCGTCTCTACGTCAGACGTCAGCGTCATTACGTCACACGTCAGCGCCATACGTCAGACGTCAGCGTTACGCACTTCCACAGTAAACAGGAAGTAGCGTTTGAAAACAGACATCTCGGCAAAATGGAGAGAATATTTCAGGTATGTGTTGCTATCGGGCAAGTTGTATTTATTCTGTCATGCCAACTAGTTTTAGCGATGTTACATGTTGTCCGGAGCGGAAACAGCTGATCAGTCACGTGACGTGAATGTTCGCTGCGGCAGAACTGAGTCGGCTAATCTGTTTCCATCTGTCGTTTAGCCGACTCAGCTCTGAATCGACTCCCCAAAAACTACCTCAAGCGAGCGTATAAACTTTAGAGCGACTTAGAGGAAGTTAACTCGAATTATGCCGTTTCCATTTAGCTTTTCTGATGCGATGCTTCATAATGCGCACCTAGAAACCTTGATGGAAACACGCCTACTGTGGCGACTTCTGAAGAGGGAAAAGCCAAAAGAAGATGAAGAAGATTCAATAGTGCCAGTATGTCATACCTCCAGGAATTTTGACTGTTTTCTGACTCATTCGGTCCTCATCTCATCAGCCCCCTTTAAGTCACAACACTTTCCACCTCTCTGTCCTCAACTCAATAGGAATGAACGTTTTACCTAATTACATCACCAGTTCCAGGAACAAAGGAACCTCTGTTGATCTTGTCAAGAGTGCAGAATGTTGACAGGTACACCTTCCTTAGAACTAATATAAAACAGACTTTTGACTCCCCAAAACAGGCCAATTTTCATACCAAAAAAAAAAATCACGTTTTCACAGCTCCCAACAGCCTCTCAGAGACTCTTTTTTTAAACACACAGTTGTAAATCTCTCTGCTTCTACTTAAAATAATTCTTCCCTTTTTGACCAGTGGAAGATTTACAGCTCCTCCTAACAGCCTCTCAGAGACTCTTTTTTTAAACACACAGTTGTAAATCTCTCTGCTTCTACTTAAAATAATTCTTCCCTTTTTGACCAGTGGAAGATTTACAGCTCCTCCTACAGGTTAAGCTTGAAACCAGCTTAACATTTTTAAAAACTGAAAGTTGTGCACCATAACTCATGTTCCCTGAAGGAAGGGAACGAGGTGCAACATAAATGCTATGGGAAATTGCGCTCCGCGCGATTACCTGAAGGAATACAATCACGCCTTTACGGCAGGGGCGTCAGCGTCATGCCAGAGACCCCGCCCTCTGGGTATTTAAGGTGCTGACGCCCATCCTACTTCCTCCAAAATGCACTTCACCGAGCTTTCAGCATTGAAAAGGGCCAAGTATGTTGCACCTCGTTCCCTGGTGCATAACTTTCAGTTCCCTTATCAGTCAGTCACTTCGGTGCAACATAAATGCTATGGGAACTAGTTCTCTAACAGAGTAACCGAGTTATCGACAGATCGAGTGCTTTGACTTCTATCGAGGCTTTTTTGTCCACCTCGAGTACCCGTAGTGACATCATCACGTCGCGGTGACATCAGTACGTCACATCACATGATAAAAACTGAGCGCGGGGTAGCTTTTAGCTTTTAGTAGACGCTACAAAATGGATTCCTTTGTGCGCACCGATGTTAATGGAGCAGGCCCAGTCTTGTCAAAAAGGTAAAACAGTTTATAATTGTATAAATTGCGCTACTCATTGAATCATCCTGTGGATTTTCTTTTCTCTGACCACCGTAGTAGATTGTGACAGTAGGGGGCAGTGTTGCATTGCAGGTCAAATATAACACGGGTCCGAACGACAGAACCAGCTTTCTGACCTTCATATTTCACATTCTAAAAGCAACAAATATTAATCTCTAAACCTATTAAAAACCTATAAACACAATAATCTCTAAAAGTACACCTAATAACAGCACTAGAGGCTGAGCGAGGCCGCACGGAGTCAACGTCCCACGGTTTTAAATAAGTTTCGTTTTTGACACGTTCCTTTCACTATGACAGTAATAATAATAACTCATAATTTTGTTTTTCCTGTGACTTATCTGCAGTATGATAAATTATAGGAGCATAATAAATGCTCTCAATGTTTTGTTGGTCTTTTTTTTCTTTTTGTAAAGACGTTTTTATGCATTTATATTTATTTATTTATTTTGCATCATAAGACACTGTGACGTCATTAACTAATCGAGTGCCACTCGAGTTTTTTATGTTAATGTCGAGTTTAAAAATTATGTACTCGTTCAACCCCTAATGGGAACGTAATTCATTCACGCCCTTGAAAGGCTCAGTAAAATGCATCCTAGTGTGAACGTCCACCTTTATTCAATAGCCATCTCAAGGCCGCTTTCTACTGTGTGTTAGAAAGAATAGCCTGAGTGACATCACACGCAGTAACGTCCAAACTGTAATGCTTTGCAAACGTATTTGTAGAGCTCCAGTTCGCAGCCGCACAGATGTCTGCAACTGGTACACCCTTGAACAATGACCACGAGGTGGCCAAGCCCCGAGTGGAGTGGGCATGCACTCCAGATGGCACCTGTTGACCTTTGCTACTGTACGCCCTTTTTATGGCCTCAGTCACCCAATGTGAGAGGCGCTGCTTTGAAAGGGCCCTACCAGTAGCTGGGGCCGCAAAGCACACAAACAGTTGGTTTGTTTTCCTCCATTCAGCTGTTCTCTGCATGTAAGCGCTTAAAGCCCTCACGGGGCAGAGTGCCTTCAGCCTTTTCTGTTCCTGAGTGAGGACAGGAGCAGGAGGAAAAGAAGAGAGATCAAAGTCCAGACTTCTGGGGTTCAGAGTCAAGACCTTAGGGATATACGCAGGATTAGGCCTTAGGGTGACCTTTGACCCGTCAGGGGCAAACCTGGTACACATTGGGTGCACGGACAGAGCATGGAGGTCACCCACACGTTTCGCAGAGCACAGGGCCAATAGCAGAGCGGTCTTATAAGATAATAGATCTATCTTAATGTCGCTCAGTGGTTCGAATGGGGGATCACAGAGAGTCCCCAAGACTAGACTAAGATCCCATCCAGGGGTCAAGATCCTGCTGGGGGATCTCTTCCTTAGCATGCCCTTCATATATCTTAGTATGAGCGGGTGCGCGCCAGGCGTCCTGCTCCCCCAGCCCTCGTGACAAGCTGAAATAGCTGATAAAAACACCTTGATGGTTGAGAAAGAACGATCTTTCTCCAGCAGGTCTTGAAGAAAGGTGAGGAGTTGGACCAAGTCACATGAATAAGAAATAATATTTCTTTCCATGCCTTGGGATTCCCCCAGAGGAGCTGCTCCAAGTGGCTGGGGAGAGAGAAGTCTGGGCCTCCCTACTTAGGCTGCTACCCCCGCTACCCGACCCCGGATAAGCGGAAGAAAATGGATGGATTTCTTTCCATGCACCAAGCTTCAAAAATAGGCAATTTACGGATGTAGAGAGACTATGTTGACACAGCTCTGGCATTTTGAATGGTATTTACCACGTTCTCGGGCAGGCCTGAGGCCACCAGTTTGTTCTTCTCAGCCACCAAGCTGAGATTTGCCACAGTTCTCAGCATAAATGGCGAGGTTGTTCCTTCTGGTGACGTGGCGGGTCCCTAGAAAGGAGCAGGTGGCGGAACCAGCTCCTCCTCAAGGGTCCTTATTTCTGTGGCCCCTTGAGGGCCAACCAAGTTAGGGAGAGGGTCCTCCTGCAGATGTACCTCCATACCTCTCTGACCGAGAGTGTTGGGAGGCAGAAGCAATCTGCTGTCATTATTGGGCAAAAGCAGAACAGGATACCTGTTTTTCCTCTTTTTGTGGGGAGTCATGGTCTGGAGGGGGTGCAAGTTCTGGATACGAGCAGACCTCCTGACTCCAGCCCATTTCATGGCTGGGTCTGGTTCACTGGCCTCCAGCCTCAGCAGTGCCCTGGGGCCTGATGAACCTCCGGGGGGCTGTTTTTCACCTGATGGGGGGTGTCGTTTAAGAGCAGAACTGATTCAGTACAGCGAGCGTGGTCACACGCTGCAGGATCATTGCTCGAGCAGGGCATGTAGTCCACTGAGGATAAGGGGACAGTTTCAGCATGCGGATGTAAAGCTGTCTGAGATAGTCCTCCGTGTTGAGCAGTTTTTTGTTTGGCTGCTGATAGAAAGTCCAGTCCCCTTCGATTAAAGGGAAGAGGAATCTGATTTAGCCCTGGTGCCATTTCTGCTTTGCATTAACTGTTTACACATACTGCAGTGTCATCACCACATCCTTTGTGAACGTGTGACACTGGTTTTGGCCTGTGGGTTTCTGTCGTGACCCCTCCCCCGTCACTTACTGGAATCCATTGAATAGGAACTGGTGGCCAGGAAGGTGAGTTGCCAGGTTCTGTCGGCACGCCCCCCTGGAGCGCGGACGTTTCACAGGTTTGTTTGATTTGTGTATTGCTGGCCTCGTGGTTTACAACGGGTCAGGGACTGGAACACGTGACCCCCCTCACCTGTCTCTGTGAGGACTGGCGGACCTGTTTGCAGGCGTCTCTGGCATTGTCTGTTGCAGACAGACCCGAGGCACCCAGCTGGGGCTTATTGATTAGGCTAACACCCCGTGAGCCGTGAGGGAGGGGGGAATGATGGCCCCCGCCCTTTATGTCAGCTGGAAGAGCAGAGGGAACAGTGCTGCTGATGTTACTGTGTTTTTTTGTTTGTTTTTGTTTTTTTGAGTCAAGAAAACAGAGAGGGACTGTTTTTTTAGCTTTATTTGTGCTTATGTGTAACGACATATTTGACTTTATGTCACTCATAGCAGAAAAAACATGATTTGTGCGTAAAACAAAGTTATCAGCTTTTTGTACCATGTTACAAACAAAGTCTGGACGTGAAAAGGTCATTTCCTATACCGCGTGGGCAGGTGATCCTGTAAAGTCAAGAAGAGGGCCTGGTTCATCAGGCCCGTTTCTGTCTGGCGTCCCGGTTCGCCGAGGAGGCCCTGTGTCGGACCGCCTGGCGGGGAACAAATCTGTTCTTACTCCAGGCGTGTTCGGCCCGAGGTGGGTCCGGCGGTGGTCTCCGCCGGTGCTCGGCCTCGTATGCCGGCCGCTTTTGCGGTGGGACACGTGTGGTTGAGTGGTGTCGAGGCTGCGGGGCTCTGCTCCCAGCTGACTCCCTGGGGGGGGAAAGCTCTTCTGGGGATGCCTACCCGGAGAGCCTCAGCCTGTTTGCGCCTCTGGTCCAGCCTGGTCTGAATTCGATCCAGAGCTTTTCCGAATAATCCCGTCGGCTCTATCGAGTGGTGCAGAAAAGGAATTCTTTGTCCCTCCGGGAGGTCAGTTAGGGTCATCCACAGATGGCATTGTGCGATGACCACCTCAGCCATGCCTCTGCCTTGTGCAATAGCTGCTGTCCCCATCATGCGGAGCACAAAGTCTGTTGCCCTGCGGGCTTCTTCCAGCACGTCGGCGGCAGCCTGTCTGTCCGTCGTTACCTGGAGCTCCTGCAGTTTTTCAGCCAGGTACGCCTGTATCATGGCGGATACGTTCATTGCGCGTGCCGCGAGGCCCTGAGCCCTGTAGCATTTCTCGAGCAGAGAAGCCGAGGCTCGACAGGCTTTGCTAGGCAGAGTTGGTTTCGTCCCGGATGACCTGGGAGCCAGGTGAGACGCAAGCGTGTCCTCCATTTGTGGCACATTGGCTATACCCGCTGTATCCATCCCATCCACATCGAGGAACTGCGAGAGCGGCAGCAGCATGGGAGCCCTGGGCTGAGTCCAGGTGCGAGTCAGCTCCGTGAGGAAATCCGGAAAGATGGGCATTCTTTGCCTCGTGGCGGACTGCTGCTTTGAGTAAAAATAATTTCCTGCCAACCTCGTGACTTGTTGACAAGGTGGAGGTTCTGGCCATGGGATCTGCAGCGCGTCCGTTGCTCTGCGACACAAGTCGAACAGAGCAGGGATTGAAAAGTCAGTCTCCGGGAGCACAGGCGCCAGGGTGCGAGAGAGGTCCCTCCCTGTTCATCGTACTCAACGTCGGTATCATCCGCAGAAAATTCACCTGAGGCTGAAATCGAGATCTCGTCCTCGTTCATCAAGCCTCGAGTGTCAAAGTCGACTGTTAAGTCCCCGATGGGAGCCAACGCATCTGGGCTGTCGCCCCATTCACCTCGGGTGCTGTCCTCCAGAGCCATGCTCTCGAGCTCCGGCATGGGAGTGAGAAGCTTCGTAGTGTCCGGGTCTGTTGGCGCCGCAGCAGTGCCCATGTCTTTGGCGACGAAGTCCGCCCGGTGCCTCCTCACCACCTCCAGCATCTGGCTGCAGTGTGGGCAAGAGTCGGGCGCGTCCAGCGCCATCTTCGCATGCAACATTCCCAGGCAGACGGGACAGGCCTCATGGGTGTCCGTCGCCGAAAGGGAAAAAACGCATCCGCTGGGGCAGGCGCGCTAGGTCGGGCTCGCCGTCCTGCTAGTCTTTTTTGGAAGTCTTGTCTTTCGCTTTCCTTTCTCCGGAGGCATGTCCGAGATAAGACGAGCGAGTCCTTCCAAAATCCTTTTTTTTTTTGAGACGTCTCCTCCGTCGCGTCGCTTTCGCTGGCTAGCCTGCTACGAAATTAGCAGAGGTAGCGATGTGACGCAGTTAGCGCCGTCGAGCGAAGCAGTCTGCGGAAAGAGGAGAAGAAAATACTTCGGGGTTAAGGAAAAATGTGCCGGACTAGCTTTCGCTAGCCCGGCAGTACGCAGGAAGAATTCTCTGTACGCCCTGTGTAGGGAGCAAGCTCACCTCTGGTCGAGCGATGAGGCACAGAGAAGTCCCGCGAAGAGAAGTTCAGGTTTAAGCGAGGTGAAGGGCAATAAGAGGAAGTAGGATGGGCGTCAGCACCTTAAATACCCAGAGGGCGAGGTCTCTGGCGTGACGCTGACGCCCCTGCTGTAAAGGTGTGATTGTATTCCTTCAGGTAATCGCGTGGAGCGCAATTTCCCATAGCATTTATGTTGCACCGAAGTGACTGACTGATAAGGGAACTTACTATTTCTAATAATTTTTTAATCTGTTAATCTATTAAAAATACAGCATGTTCTCCATTATCAAAGTTACTCTGAAAATGGGTTAACCATTTGTAAATCCATCTTGAATGTACTCAGTATTCCAGAATTATCATTACAGTACAACATGCTGGTGAAGATTCTCAGTCATCCAGGACATGATCAAATCAAAAAAAAGTTCAATACAGAAACAACTGGACTTTATTTGTAACAGAAGACGTTTCGTTCTTCATCCGAAAAGCTTTCTCAATTCAAAGAGCAGTGTGTGGGAGTAAGGTTTTAAAGGCTGAGATAAGATACACACATACCTATGTAAATTGACAAATCACACCTCACAAATTTAACAGTAGGTGTTTCTTAGAGTCTTTGTTAGTCCAACTCACAGACGAGGCTCCTGTATTCCCATCAGGTGTAAAAATCATCTGGGAATCAGTCCTAAAGCTGCATTATACGTTTTTGAAAGTTGGAATCTGATACCTCCTCCTCTGTTAAGAAAAGGCTTTTCTCTCTTAGGGGCCGTTTACACGGCGCATATTTTGAGTGAAACCGCTTCGTTCTCTCTGCGTTTCTACTGCTCATTTACACGACACCAGTAGCCCCCCTCTTTGAATCCGATGGTTTCTGAACCCAGCTCTCACAGTGGAGGTTTTTTGCTGACCCCCCGCTGATAACATAAATATCTCCCGCTGAGCTTTTGTTTGAACACATGCGCGCAGCATGCACGCGCGGACAGCCGGCATTTCTAGCAATGGCGGTGGACTGGACACGCACCACTTTCTGAACTACAGCTGATGGAATATTTTGAGTCTCATATTTAATAATTCTACACCTGAATTACCTGCATCTGTGTTGGCAGAGACACAGCTGGATCCAGTTCATTACGTCATGCCTAACATGCTGCATGTTGAAAATGAAGACACCAGGTTGATTTTTAATTTATTTATTTATTAAACACCACAAACTGAAAGTTATGCACCATAACTCATGTTCCCTGAAAGAAGGGAACGAGGTGCAACATACTTGCTATGGGAATTGCGCCCCCGCGCGATTACCTGAAGGAATACAATCGCCGGCAGGGGGCGTCACCCCGCGTCAGAGGTACCGCCTTTCAGGTACTTAAAGTCCAACACCCACCATGTTTTCAAATTGCATCGCCATTAATATTTATTAGTTTATTTAAAAATAATACAGGAGCGTTTACTTATATTGTGGAGAAATAACGCTAAATGTGTTATTTCATGATTTATAGCAGATTTTAGCATGCAGCTCCGGGAAAATCTGCCCCTCTCCATATATGGGCATTCACATGGGCATTCACGTCACCAAAGTGACGCCTTGGAGTTACAGGCGAGCGAGGAAAAGAAAAAGCGAAGCATTTTTAAATATTCCCTAAAGCTGCCTGTGTTGATTAATCCTGCTGTCGCTCACTCATGTCTATCATATTCTGAGCGAGCATCCACTTAGACATACTAGTTTAATTCGTTTGATCGCGACAAATTCATTCATTTCCGCATCGGCTTTTTATTCTCTCCCCCCGTGACCAGAAAGGCAGCCGCGCAGCTGAGCTCTGCGCGCGTGCTCCCCGCGTGCTCCCCCCGTGCTCCCCGCAACAAGGCTGACGAGAGCAAATACATACACTCGAGGGAGCAAATTACACCGGCACGAGGAACTTCAAAGGAACGAGGAACCAGCGGAACGAGGAGCCAGAGACGCGCGCGGCTCGCGGCTCGCTCCTCTGGGCAGAATGAATGAGAGCAGCAACGGTCAGCAGTGGTGTTATAAAATAAATAATAAATAAAATCAGAGCGCTGGTCCATATACACACAAATGCACCAGGAAATATGCAGGAAATATGCAGTTTTAACTCCCACTCTCTCTCATAAACCTCCATGGAAACTCACTCCTACCTTCTGCCTTCTGGGTGGAGATCGATGTAACAAAAGTCACATGACCCTTCGGGACTCTTCGGCCAGGTTTCCGGATTCATTCGGGAGTGTTTTTTTTTTTTTTTAACCCTCGCCTGGCCCAAATGCAAAAATGAAAATAGACCTAATAATAAATTACAGTAATTGTCCAATATGGTGAATTGTTAGTGTCATGGTGGGTGTTGTCCTTTAAGTGACTGACGCCCCTCCATATTTCTCAGAAATTGCACTTCACCGAGCTTTTAGCATTGAAAAGGGCAAGCTATGTTGCACCTCGTTCCCTTCCTTCAGGGAACATGAGTTATGGTGCATAACTTTCAGTTCCCTTTCAGTTCGGTCTCTCGGTGCAACATACTTGCTATGGGAACGTAATTCATTCACGCCCTTGAAATGCTCAGCAAAATGCATGTGAGAACCTCCATCCTAAGGGACGGGCATCTCTTAGCTGCTTACTACAAGGAATGCAGAGAGCAGATGCCAAGAGGAAAAAGGCCAAATGTGAGAGACATTCACATGATGTCTCACATGACCATTTATATATATAACACTAACTAGAAACAGCCCAAGCATGCTCCAGTAGCGTGAGTACTCATCGACTCCTGTTTCCCTTTGAGCAGGAGGAGCAATGTTTTCCTCTTTTGTTGTTGTTTTTTTTTACGGCCCGACTGACAAGTGGAGCCCATCCTGATGTTGGAGATCAGTCAAGGAGAGGGGAAACCTTTCCATTATACGTCTCCCAGGCAAAAAACATAAACATCAAGGGAAACCCTTGTGAATGTTATTGCTGCTTGTGTCGGGACAAAGCAACCAAAGCCTTAGGCTTTCAGCCAGTACCTCTCAGAGGCCAGGCTGAGAGTTGCCACAACCCTGGACGTGGGTGTAGAAGTTGTCCACGTGCCTGAGTCAGTAGGTCCCTATGAGAAGGCAATTGCCATGGTGTTCCTGACAACATTGAGATCAACTCCGGAAACCATGGTTTCTGTGGCCATCTGGGAGCTATGAGGATCAAGGAGAGGGCTCCCCGTCTTACCCGTTCCAATGTCGCCCCGATCAGAGGGACAGGTGGAAAGGCATAGTAGAGCACTCCTGCTGGCCAATCATGTGCCAGAGCATCTATCCCCAACAGAGCATCTGTCTCCTTCAGGGAGAAATAGAGGTCACAGTGTGAGCTAGCTCTGCAGGCGAACAGGTCCATAGAGGCTCTGCCGAAACGTGACCATACCTGTTCCACAATCCGTGGGTTCAGGCTCCATTCCGACGCCAACAGAGGCCCTCTTGAAAGGGCATCCGCTCCATAATTCAGATCACCATGGACATGTGTCGCCCTAAGTGACAGAATTCTTGGAGCACACCTCAGATCGAGGAGGGCCCGGGACCTCGTCCCTCCCTCTCTGTTGATGAAGGACACCGTGGTCCTGTTATCTGATCTTACTAGGATATGATGCCCGGCAACCAGACCTTTACTGAAGAAGTATTTTAATGACAGGAATACGGCCAGTAATTCCAGGAAGTTAATATGTAATTTGGCTTCCTGCTTGTTTCAAAGGCCACCAGCGTTCTGGTTCCTGCAGATCGCTCCCCATCCTGTTTTTGAGGCATCTGTCGTGATGACTACACGGGACGACACCCTTCCCAGTGAGACCCCTTCCGTGAAAACGGATGGATCTCTCCAAGGTTCCAGGGCCTTTAGACACTCTGGGTCTATTTTAACCTTTTCTGCTTGTTTGGGCAGAGCGGGTTGTATTTGTTGGTTAAACCATACCTGTATGGCCCGCATTTTCAATAATGCACGTGGCACACAAGGAATGGCTGCCGCCAAGAGGCCCAACAGGCGTTGGTAGGTTTTCACAGGGACCCGTTGGTCCAGTTTAAATCTTCCCAGGCAATGGTGAATGGAGGAGACTCTTTCCTTCGAGAGCCATGCTCTGTATTGGACAGTGTCAATCTGTACACCCAGAAATACGGTAACCCGTGACGGAGTCAGATCGCTTTTCTGTAGGTTTATGACAAAACCGAGAGACTCCAGGTGAGAGATCACCTTAAGGGAGTGTGACAGCGCCTGCTTTCTGCTTCCAGCCAGAATTAGCAGGTCGTCCAGGTAATTCAAGACCCTGAGTCCTTGATTCCTAAGAGGGGTCAGGGCTGCATCCAGACATTTAGTAAATGTACGCGGAGCAGTCTTTAAACCGAAGGGTAAGGCTTTGAATTCATAAGCGTTACCTTCGAATGCAAAACGGAGGAACTTTGTGTCTCCTCCACACGCCTATATGGAAATAGGCATCTTTCAAATCCATTGTACATGCGTAGTCTCCTGGTCTCACAGACTGGAGAACTTGCCGCAGTGTAAGCATCCTGAACTTGAAAGTTTTAATTCTTTTATTGAGAGTCCTGAGATCCAGAATCGGTCTCAAGGAACGGTCCTTTTTGGGCACCAGGAAGTACTTGCTGTAGTGTCCGGAGCGTAGTTTGCGTCCTGAGACCAAACTAATCACTCCCTTTTTCAGCATCGTTGAAACTTCCTCCCTCAGCACGTGCGCGCATGCAGGGTTGATCTTAGATTGCAACACCCCTGAGAAACGGGGCGGTCTCTTTGAGAACTGCAACTTGAGCCCATGACGTATTGTTGTCATGACCCAATCATTTGGTAGACACGCCTCCCAAGCCTGCGCATGCGCGCTGAGCCTGGATGGCATGTTGAATTGTAGCTCCTCG